>JABFPN010000345.1:0-51551 GCA_022817305.1 Leptoteleia sp. ZL-2020 | reverse complement strand
AATTGAATACAATTTTCCCATGTCTAAAAAATATGCTGAATCAATTGCAAGCATCAAATCAGCATTTACAGAATAATAATTACAAAAACACTAACTCCGTGGCAGCAGACTTACTGCATTACCTTAATCGAACATTATTTGATTAATCGAATCGATTATTTATTTTCGATTATTACCATGAACTATCCCTGTCTTGTGAACAACTTCAGAGTTGATGTGTGTATCAAAGATTGTCTTGGTCGTACGTAAAAAAAAAAGGAAAAATTATTAAATCAACTATTGTTCAATTGTTTTAACTCAACATAATGCCTGCACGCGTAAGCCCATGTTAAATATTAATTTTATATATAGATATCTTTACTAACGAACCAGATTAAACTATAATTATTTTGCGAATTGAAACTTAACCTAGAGTAACGAATTTAAATTGCAACATTTGACAATCAAGAGTTTTATGTTTTCGTTTTAATTCTTTAAGAAATTATTATTATTTTGGAGACAATATCTAATACTTAACTTAGACGTATGGTTAGTTCGTTTTTTACTGTATTTTGATAGTACTTTTTCATTGTGCATCAACTATCAAATTAGAGCTTGTCAATATTGATAAGTCAAATTAATGTGAAAGATTCATAAAATTAAGTGACCTAGTGTATCAATTATGAATATCGTCTATAAAAGTTGGCAGTTTTTCATTTTCTCGTAGTTTTTATTTTTCATATATATAAAAATATTCACTAAATGTCAGAATAATAAATAATATATTAATTATACATTAATATTATGTCAGAATATAATAATTTTGATTGAAAATAACAAAAACAATTCTTTACCTTTTAACTGAATATTGAATTTTTACTTCAGGTAACTGAAGTTAAGTGTAGAAGATGTCGCAAGGTTTTATTCACTGAGGAATGCACACCTCTATTGACTGCGCATAGCGAAGTCAGAACGGCTGAATCACATACAAGATGTGGTACAGGCACTCCAGAGTATTGTTTATACATTGCGGATGATAACATGCCAGAATGGATAAAAAATATGGTTATAAAGGTACTTCAATTCATTCATCTGTATGCACAATAAAACTTTAGTGTATGTTTACAGAAGGATATTTGAAATACATTTAAGATATAGTTTTTCAATATAATTAAATATAGTATTTTTGAAAAAGTTGTAATGTATCTAAATAATTATAATTTATAATATTTTTGTAACGAGTGCACGGAAACTGCCTTGTTTCCAGCCTGTTTAGAAGATGGAAACCAGCTGATTATAGACGAGGATGGAAACTTGCTGGTTGCCAAGGAGACGTGGGTGGAAACCAGTCGTTTTCCACCCCGAGGGTGGAAACTAGCAAGTTTACGTCCACGTCTCCTTAGAAACCATCCAAAAAGAATGGAAACAGGGCACTTTCCTTACACTTGTTACAAAAAATAGTATATACACCAAGGACGGAGCGACCATTAGAGACTCGTGTGAATTGGCCGACTTCACACTTATCTAAAATTGCTGTCATTCCATCCTTGGTGCATAATATACTATAATCAAACTTTGTTATTAATGAATAAACATAATTTTAAATGTTACCTTTTAGGAGTACTGGACCAAAGGTAGAATACATTGTCCCGAGTGCAATAGCAGATTAGGTTCCTTTAATTTTGTCAATCGAGCTAAATGTGATTGTGGTGAATTTGTGCCGCCACCAATTAGGATAATTCATTGCAAGGTTGATCGCCTGTATGACCAAAACAATCAACCACCAGTTCCTCACATAGCGCGTGGATTTCGCGTTCCAGAGCGCCAGCATCCGGCTCCAGCGATAGATATCGAGAACAATGTATTAGATAGATCAAGTCCGGAACATTAATGAAGTTAGGCCATAAATTTATCATAAAACACCTTTGTAAAAGCAACACTAAAAATGTTATTTAAAAAAAATGTAAAATTGGCGATCGTTTGTAATTCATACAGACAATTATTGTAATTATATAATAATCACGATCGATTTAAGATCACAATAACCATCACTGTAAATTTACATTGTGGCTGTTTAAGGATGCGAGTGAGAATTGTAAATTCAGTATTGTCTAGAAGCGTACAAAGTGTGTTTTTATTAATTTAATTTACAATGTAAAATAAATATTATTTGTAAATAAATTTAAATATTTCTCGAAATGTGATGTAATGATTTTGTAATTGTAATTGTATATAAGGTTACATGAAGTGTTAAATAGAAATACAGATACAAAATTCAGTGTGTCGAGAGTTTAATTTCTAATTGAGTTTAATTATTTATTGAAAATATTCTTATATTTATTTTAACATTTAATAGTTAATATACAATTAATTTAATTAAATATAGGATATGATGATATGGACACGGAGTCACATCAAAACAAGTTTTTCTCGGCTGCTTCATAAGACATTTTAAGTTGGCAGCGCTAGTATTGAAATAGAAACATAAGACATATTCCAAAATTGACCGCCAGTACTTCTTTACTTTTCAATTTTACTTTTTATCCAAATAAAAATGTACCTTTAGAAGAGTGATCCAAGATCGTGGGTTTTTGGGATTAAATGACTTAAAATAAATAACGTTGTAAAAGCAATACAGCAACTCTACATTATCTACTCTTATGATAAGGCAGTATCAATGTACAGGCACGTGATATTCGCTCCAAAAACCCAGGATCTGTGATCACAGCTTTAGAAATTTTTGACGTTTACAATTTTCATAGGTTATATTTACATATATATTGTCAATATAGTTACTCGCGCAGCACCAATAAAAAAGTTTCAGTCGGTGGAGCTCCTTCGGCTGCCATTTTAGTGTTAAAAAATATATTTTTTTTTGGTATATTTATATTATATTTTTATAATTTTGTATATTAACACTGTAAATAATAAAGTGAATATCAATAACATATTTATCCGAAGTAGTATACTCATAATTATTACACATTTTGTATATTCAATCAGTTTGATAAAAATGGAAAATAGTGAGATGCATTTAAATGTGTTAACATTAAACTGTTGGTAAGTATTCTCATTTTCATGTTACAATTATGCGCGATTTATTATAAAGGATATTTAAAGTCTTTAAATTTATTTTGCATTTTTCTAATGAATTTGCAATTACATTTGTTTTTGTTTGTTTTTTTTTTCTTTATTAATATTTCATAAATTCTATTGAATAATTACAATATACTTATTTACCATTATATTTATATATTTTTTTACATATTATTGGCATACAATTAAAGCATATGTGATGTTATAAATTAATATACTATCATAACACGCACACATACATGCACTGTAAAAGAGAGATATTAGTCATTAATTTACTATTATTATTATCAAACAAGACAATAATAATAGTAAATTAATGACTAATATTTTGTATATTTTTAATTTATCACTATTACTACTATTATTTCATTTTAAATACAGTCTTCAGCAATGTGTACAGGATACAACATTTAAGAACAACAAGAAATATTTAAGGTTGCATTTTGTAGATTTATTTATCTGCATTTATTGTCTTTTTTAGGGGAATTCCATATGTATCAAAAAATCGTATTATTCGAATGGATGCTATTGCCCAAGCCTTGCTCAATGGAACATATGATATTGTATGTTTGCAGGAAGTTTGGTCTGTGAAAGATTTTAAGATGTTAAGAAACAAAACACAAATCAAGCTACCATATTCCCATTATTTCTTTAGGTACTTTTTTGAAATACATTAAAAAATATCAAATAAATATGTATGTAACAGGTATATTCATATATTTTTAATACTTCACATTTGTTTTACATATCAAGTAAGTTATTTGAAGGTCATCATTTTAAATGAAACAAGCAATTATAACATTTATTTCTCAACCAAATTGAAGTGTAGTAAAACTTAATGAAATTTCAGTGGTGTTGTGGGGTCAGGAATATGCATTTTATCTCGTTATCCTATTACGGATGTTATGTTCCATAAATGGGCTCTAAACGGCTATGTTCATAAAATTCAACATGGAGATTGGTTTGGTGGAAAAGGAGTTGGACTTTGCAGAATCAAAGTAGATAATATTAATCTTCATATATATGTTGCTCATGTATGTGTATTCATTTTTAAGTACTTAAATTAATGCTGTTAACATGTAATACCTGCGAAATATCTAATCAATATAATTTAAGAATTATAAAGTTTATATCATTATTACTTTCGATTCATAAAATAACATATTGAATTTGCTTTATTTGTCTGCAGCTTCACGCAGAATATAATCGTGATAATGACGAGTATTCTGCTCACCGCGTATTGCAAGCTTTTGATACAGCACAATTCATTCGAATAACAAAAGGTGGCGCAGATGCAGTTATTTTAAGTGGCGATTTAAATACTGAGCCACTTGATTTGGCTTACCGTATAATAAGTGGAGTTGCGGGACTAAGTGATGCTTGCTCAAATAATTTCAGTAATTCAGGAACAAATGAATGTGCCAATAATAGTTATACCAACTTGTCTTCAGCCCGAAAATGCCCAGAGGGAAAACGCATTGACCATATTTTATATTTAGGATCAAATAATTTTAAGGTATATTAAATAAGTTGGATGAAAATTAAGTAATTATCAATCATTCTATCTTTTTTTATAACTTTTATGAGCTTTCTTTTTGTGATTTTAGATCGAGGCTACCAATTACGAACACCCTTTACCATCAAGAATTCCAGAACAATGCTTTAGCTATTCTGATCATGAAGCAATTATGGCTACTTTCAAATTAACTAAAGGTAAATATTTTGTTTCTATTTAGTTTTATTAGTATTGCTATTATTATTATGTCATAAATTTTGTTTAATAAATATCTTTAATTATTGAATATTCGTTTGTTTTTATCAAATTGTAGCATAAAATAAATGAAAGTTGTATTTGTGTTCTAGGTAAAGATAGTGAAAAGACTATTGATGTTAAGGATACTTTGAAAGAAGCTATATATATCTGTGATATAGCACTAAATGGTTTAAGCAGACAAAAGTTTTTATACCTTTTAATTAGCTGTGTCTTTATAATTCCTCTTATATGGTCAATGGGGCTCGACTATACAACTACATCCATAGGAATTCTTATTGGACTTAATGTTATTAGAATACTTTTAACTGCAGTATTATGTTATGCTTTATTTATGAGTACTATTTGGAATAGATTAGAACTGAATGCTTTAAAAGCAGGCTGTTCAGCAATGCAATTATATTTAAATCAATTTGTTGGAAATATTGATCAAAAAACAAATGTTGAATGATAATAATTATTGCGGTATTTTATTAATAATACATTTTTCATATCGGCACTTTTGATGAGAAATCATTTATGGAAGGTTAATTAATTGAAAACATAATTTTAAATAAGTCACGTTGAAATAGCTGGTTCTTCTTAAATAATTTGATTTGCTATATTTTTTTGTAAGATATGTCGATATAGTGTTGCTCAAAATATATTAAAATTAAATGAATTTTAGAAAACGTAATGAAAACATATTAATATCTTTCTGAGACTTAATTACATTTAATTCATTTATTTTAACTTGTATATTAAATTAATGTATAAATATCCGAATACAAACATTTATGTATTAAGTAATTGTATTAAATTAATTATATCAGTGGAGATAAAATATTAGGACATTTTGAACGTAGAGCGTATATTCCACCTTGTAAGGAACAAACTCCCACGACGTTGAGCTTTACAAGAAATTCTGAAAACTGAAGTACGTATTTGTTAATAAACTTATTTATTTTCATTGTCTTTGAAATAAACTCTGTCATATTTATTTAACTAGCCTCACCAGAAAATTATTTTGGTCATTCGGACCAACTATAACAACGATGCCTTCTTTATTTTCAATAATACGTTTCACTTGTAGACTTTGTGATTCTACATTAGTGTGTGACAATTGAACACTTGAAAATGGAATATTAATACTTCCTAATACTGCTCCTCTATCATACCTGTAAAAAATACCTGTGTTTACATAGTAACCGAAGATTATAAAGTTCAAAACACAAAACATGGTAATGTTTTGAAAGAAAAATGTGACCTCTACTGATTATTTAGTTGTTTTGACAACTTTATCCTACATATTAATAATTTTATAATTAAATTTTATATTTAACATGGAGTTAATAGTTAACTTACTGGTTTTTATTTCGTAGATCCACTACGGTTAGTTTATCAGGATTATTATGCAAAATATTCAAAAAATCTTCGATACTTATTCGGGGCATTTTCTCAGTTCCAGGTTCTGGCTCTACCCAATTCAGTGCCTATTTCATAATGTACTAATTTATTACAATTGCTATAAAATTATTTTAACTTAACCCTTCACGAAATAAAATTAGAATTGTACAATTAATTTGAAATTAAAAGATAAATAGATTCTATTAAGTATGTTTAATTAACGAAGGGTTGAAAACACAATTTCAGAAGAGAAGTGTATTAATATTTTACCTGGTTAAATTGATGTTTTCGATAAGTGATACTTGTTGGTGTCTTTTGATACATTAACATCGAATCTTTGACACATTGTTCTATATCAATTTCAGGCAAATCAGAAAATAATAATATACATTCATTAAAAGCAGATGTTAAAAGAGAATCGCGCAACTGTTTTAATATTGCAACACCAACCAACAGTGGAAACGAAGAATCACCAAGTAACAATTTATCCCATAAATGTAATATTTTATGAAGGGGGAAGACATCTAAAATTGTGAAACAAAATATTAAAATTTAAATTAATATTTGTAAGAAAATATATTTCTATACTTACGAGAAAACATTGTTAAAAACCATGGAATCGCAAATAACTCTGGTACGAAGTTAATGGATTGTAAGTGATTTGCTAATTGAGGATCATAAAACCGTATAATTTGAAAAAATTTGGCCAAATATTCTTGAATGACAGCGGAGTTATCTTTTAAAAAGAACTTATGCAAATATTTAGGAATAAATGCTGATAAACAGGCAAATGCTCGAGCTGAAATGCAATTTTTACAACAATTTTGTTTTAGTAATCATATAAAAATTCTAATTAAGGTTTGAATATAAATATTTAGTTGTGTACCTTCATCATTGAAATTAAGATATAAAAATGGAGCTGTTAATGAATCTAATCCTTGCCAATAGACATAATGTGGATTATCTCTAACCCAAGCTTTGAGCAACCTTTGTAATTTTTTATGTCCAGTTCCTGAAGATAATATCTCACTGTATTGATGACATCTGGGGATGTCAACTTCAATCTGAAAATATTTTTAAATAATCCTGTTAAATCAACCGTTACATAAAATAAATTTTTATGCGTAAACAACTCTTTTTGTTCAATTTTATTAACCTGACGATCAGTGTGTGTTGGAGTTTCTTTGTCAATCATATCATATTTCTTTTGAATGTCTCCTGTTATTTCCAATAAAGCCGCCCAAACTGCACCTCTAACTGGTGGTGGAATGTCTTTATGAGCTTCTTTAATAATTGCGTCTCTTGTTATAGGATAAATCTATTAAAGTGAAATTAAAATTTATTTTCATAATTCAACTGTATTGTTTAATTATATTAAGAATTTACTAAATTTATTTCTGAAAATAATATAACGAAATGTACAAAATTCAATTTTTAACTTTCTTTATAATCGTAAAAAAAACAATAAATAAATTGTAATAAATATAATAATAACTTGTAATAATCTGTTGTATAAAACTATTCTGTGAAATTGATATTCTGTATCTCTTTCTCGTATTATCAAAGGCAACTGAGAAGAGGCAGCTTCAACTTCAGCTTTTGCATGCATTCTGAAATTAAATAAAATGACATTTATTATTTTATTATTATTTATTTGTAAATTTTTATTCAGCAGACAAAAATAAAGCAAAATAGCCTACATATAACCGTATCTTCCCTTAGCGTAATCCAACAATTCTGTTATTTTGTTGCTATTTTAAAGACATTATAATTTTCATGTAATTGAATTGTATCATATATATGAAATATTTGACTTACTGATTAGTTAATCGAGGATAATTTGCTATGTATGGAATATCTGATAATCTTTGACGCAAAGTATTCAAAGGTACTTTAACTACTCGCAAATCTAGAAGACCTGTAGAATCCCTTCGACCGAACATCTGTCCTAATAAAATTACCAAGCTGAAATAAATTGACAAGTTTCTCAAGTTTCTTGAAATTCAGTTTGATTAATATTAATGTAATAAAAAAGACAAAATTGCAATGCATTTATTAAAATCATGTAATATAAGATTTTTACTTTGGTATAGATAAAATTGGTGGCCTTGATCGAATTAGTCCTTGTCTTTTCAACTCAACTGAAATATCGCCTCCAGCTAATTGCCATAAGTAATACAATTCTTCCATTTTTCTTGTAATAATATTGTTATATGTATTTTCTTCTTTGTCCTGTATACTTTTAGCATATAATTCTTTAAAAACAGGTAAGTTAATGAGTTCATTAATTGTTTTCCTTTTAGATGAGCGTATTTGCAAGCATGAATCAACAAAACATTTTATGTCTTCAGAAAGTTCCTATAACAGAAAAATATGTAAATATATATATACCATTAGTTTTTGTTTAT
Organism: Leptoteleia sp. ZL-2020; assembly: GCA_022817305.1. NCBI lineage: Eukaryota > Metazoa > Arthropoda > Insecta > Hymenoptera > Scelionidae > Leptoteleia > Leptoteleia sp. ZL-2020. Next base: position 42,911 of record JABFPN010000345.1, on the reverse strand, counting down.
TTTCTCGATATACTCAAACTTTTAACAGGCACTGCATATATTTTATACAATAAATATTACAAACAAATCTTACCATATAATTTTCATAGCAATTATTTTCTCTAGCCAAACGTTCAAAAATACTTGTCTGACAATGTATAAGACTCAAACTTTTTCTTAGACATTGTCCTAATTTAATTCCAGGCCATAATGTTTGTCCAAGGAAAAGTTCTGCTGCAATAATTCCCAGAGACCACGAGTCTACCTTGTTACCACATAAACCATTGCTTAAAAAAACTTCTGGTGCTGTATATTTAGGATATCTACAATATAAGAAATCAAAAGTGTAATGAATTTTAACTTGAACAAAAAAATATATATATAAAAATTCAAGATCTGCTTTTAAACTGAATTAGGTATCAAAGTTTCTTTGGGGACAGTTCCCAAAATTGCTAGTGAGAAGAGAAAATAGAAAAGTACTGTACCCAATTGGAAAGGAAACATTCCTTCCATTATCTGTCATATAATACATTCCAAAATTATATAATTGTACATTGTAATCTTTGTCAATTAATATATTATCTGGACTTAAATATCTATGAATTAAACCTAATTTATGCATGTGCTGTAGACCAAGCAAACATTGAAAAGATATTTTTAATGCATCTTTATTTTGTACATTTTTAATATTACTCAGTGGTTCTCCACTAAATTCTGCAACAATTACTGTCCTTTCTGCAACAATAGGAAAAAAACTAGATTAGTTACAAAATTAAAGTTAAAATAATTGATTTCATTGGTGCACTTAAAGTCTTTTAAGTGAATAATCCTATAATTAATATAAACTGTAGATGGTATGTATTTAAATAAATATACCATGTTTGCTTCGAATAATATCCAAATAAGAAGATAAATTTGGATGTTTAATAGTCATTAACAGCTGTGCCTTGCCATAAATAGTTATAGATTTTGGAGTTACAGGAAGACCGTTTGTACCACAAAGTTCTACTGGATGACTTTGTGCAAAAAAGGTCATTCCACCTAGACATCTTTCTTCAGTTTCCAACAAAGCTGGACACATTATCAACCTGTGAAATGTATACACTTCATTTAATTATTGATCTCATATGAAAATTAATTTTAATGAATTATATTAAAATAAAATATAAGAAACATATATATCAGAGAAGTTATTATAAAACTGATATAACATTTTATAGATAATTATGATATTCATAATTTATATTGCAACCGCTATTAATCTGATATTTCCATATTTCTTACAAATAATATAATTCCAACAATATTTTGTTTTCATTAGTAGCTGAAAAGGTTAAGTAGGAAACCTGGTTAAGTCAATCACAGAAAAATTATTTTCTTGTTTGTTGATTGTCCCAGAGAAGAGACTTTTTTAAAAAATTAATATTTGTTTGAAAATTTAAAAATATTATTCTTTTAAAATTTAATAAGTGACAGCTGATACTTCAAAAATATGTCACAAGACAAAATCTATATACACCAGCGGTACACTATCTACAGCGCATCATTTTACATGTCAAAAACTTCATGTTAGTCACCTAATCCATAAAAAATTATTTACCCTAGTATTGTTAGTTATATTAATTTAAGTTGGCATGAAATAACACTGAGTAAACAATTCAATTGTAATACATAAATATAAATGTACATACATAAACGTACATATACATATACAACACATATATGGACATAAAATTGTCTGACCTTTTTTATTTTTAGGAACTGTTCAAATTGGAACGTGTCAGAAATCAAAGGCATCATAAGTTGACACCATTAGCGATTGTGAAACATTCAAATAAAATCCCTAGATTGGTGACATTGTGAAATTGACTGACACTAGTTAAAAATGAAAAGAAACAAGATTTTGACACATGGCTAAGGCAAATAATAATGTGAAAAAATCGAAAGCAGTTTGAAGTGTCATCGTGTAACTTTCTTTATAACACCACTGTTTTTTTTTGTTATTTTTTTAAATGACATTAGTTGTTTAAAGGAAATGAACAGCTGTTGAATAATTAATTAAAACGATAGAATTGTTGATAGCAGATAAAATAAAAAATGCCAGCGCATAGAAACGAAGGCGGCCTGCTGGCCAGGGTAAATTTTCCGTTATACACCTTGCAAATGTTAACTAGTAGACATATTTTAGTCGGTGGCGGTGGAGGATCCGCAAAAACTGGAGTCGCCAACGGTTTTGTAAGTATCATATTGTACAGTTCCTTTCCTTTTAACTTCTACACATTTACATTTATATTTCTATAAAATAAGTTCAATATTTATTATAAAGATAAACATATTTTTTGTTAATATCTAGCCTTGCATTTTTGTTTTCAATTTTAACGAATCATTATATTAATTTATTTTACTGTTATTTGTTTACATCTGTCTGCTTAATTGGAAGGTTATGTTTTTAAATAGTTTAAGTTTTAAAGGATTCAAAAGAAAAAAAAATAAATATTTTTATATATTCTATTAAAATGATTCAGTTTTAATGTAATTAAAATATTTAAAAACCACATTGATGTTTAATAACTGCATAATTAAATTAACAATTATTGTTAAAAAAGAAAATATTTTATTTCAACAAAATTAATATAGTATATGTACATACATATATAAAAGTAATACCATAGAACACTGCTGAAAAAATAGAATATTTGATATTTAAATCTAAAATGTTAATTATATTATATGTTTTAATTTTAATAATATTCATTAATATTATAGTGATATGTGTATTCAGTTATAATGTATTAACAATAATGATAGCAAGGAAAAATATAATTGTTTTCATCTTATTTTAGGAAATATTTGAATTATTTCATAATGGAAAGAAGTTTATAGCAGAAGAAGTAACAAGGCATGAAACTGGACCAAGTGTTGTAATGAATTCTGCTACATTTAATGATGGCAAAAGGTCATGGGTTGTTGCTGGTCAAGAAAGCCATTGCCAATTGTACATTGTTTCATCTGAGGTGTCAAAGTGTACTAATGGAGAAATACCGAAGAAATCTAATGTCAATTATATCAAGGATAACGTCAGAAGTAGAAAATTAAGTGAACGCCATGATAAAATTCAAAATTTGCAGGAGGTCAATGAAAGGAGGAAAAAGTTGAATTTAATAATTAAACCAACTGAAAGTGTTCAAACTGACTTTTGGTAAGTATAATTTCATAATTAATTATGATTTAATGATTGAGTTAATGTTGTAAAAATCAATTAAATACAGATTTTAATCAATTTCAATATTAATTATAGTTATTTATATGCCTATGTATGATAATATGTTTCTATAAATATAGTGATTAAATAACAGCCCAATCAAATAATTATAAAAAAGTAATATAAAAAGAATAAATGAATGCTGCATTTAATATATTTTTTAGTTTCTTATTATTACAAAAGTAAATATTTTCTGTTTATTTATTTAATAACATTTTAAAATCCTTCAATACTAATTCAATTAATAATTCACTTAATATACTTTTACTATTCAAATTAGAAGAAAGAAAAATATAAATTACAAAAATCAAAGTCTAAGTTTATAACTTCAAACATTTATTAATTAATATTCATGCAAGAAATCACTTTAAAATTAAACATCTTAACTATTAATATAAAATAATTATCTTTTACTTTCATAGCCTGCAATAAATACTTTTAATTGCAGTGAAAGTGAGCCTCTCCAAAGAATAGTACGAATTAGTCCAAATGGAAAAGTGATGGTGACTGGAGGACTAGATGGAATAATTCGTCTGTGGTCTTTTCCAAAATTAATTAAAGTACACGAATTGAAGGGCCACACTAAAGAAATCGATGACATTGACTTCTGTGCTGACAATAAAACTTTATGTACCATTGCTAAGGATGGCAGAGCCTTAATTTGGAATGTCCGAACTGGAGATTTAGAGAAAGAACTTACATGGAAAATGCCAAACTCAATAAAGTATATGTATAAAAGGTGTCGTTATCGCAAGTCAAATAGTACCGAAACTTCGCAAGACCATCTTTTCATGCTATCCAACGCTATTATTGGCAAAGAACCTAGTTACTTACAATTGTGGAACACAAGTCAGGGTTGCATAGTAAAAAGTGTAGCATTCAAGGAGACGTTATCAGCTTTGGCTGTGTCTGATGACGGCAAATTTGTAGCTGTAGGAACCATGTTCTCTGGCAGTATTGATATTTTTGTGGCGTTCAATTTATGCAAAGCACTTCATGTACCTAAAGTTCATAACATGTTCGTTACTGGTTTGGAATTTCTGCCAACAAAGCTGGATGGTCCCGCTATCACAAGCAATATGGAAACTGCGGTCGTCAGTATATCAGTCGACAACAGAATTTGTATTCACAGTATTCCATTTCGACGTAAGTTTATATCTCATTTTATATGCTTTCAATATTTTTCAATCCAATCGTTAACGACCCAAACATAATGTATTTGAATTGAATTTATTAAAAGTTTATCCTTACTCTTGTTTCAGATACATTACCAATTTGGCTGGTCATAGTTTTCATTATTTTCAGCATATGCGCTGCATTTATTTTTTGTAGTTATCTAGGTATATGACCTAGACAACGAGTAAACAAAACTTAGTGACTTCTCTTGACAATTTGTTTACGACAATTAATTTAATTTCACCAATGAATTTCAGCGAGCGCCGAAGAAATTCAGTAGTAAATAGAAAATGGCATGCAATTGATTTTTCATATGTAATTAATAATTAATATATACATTTTTATCAATGATTTCATAATTATCTACCAAAATGAAACGTTGTTACTTTATTTATTGATAATATATTTATTCATACTTTTCCACATAAAGCAAATTTGTAAATAAATGTAGGTGAGAAAAACGTTTATTTAATTTTGTTTCTAGATTTAAAAAGAAACCTCTTTTAGCAATTGCGCAATAAAGTGTTCAATTAAATGTGTGAAAACCACTAAATTTTTAAAAAATTTTACTGGAATGTCATACAAAGTTTGTAACATTCATATATAAATTTTTATTTTACTAGACTATTTTTCACAATATCACGGTAGTATGAAACAGTTCTCCCATTTGTTGGACCAAATGGCCCTAAGTCCAGGAAAGTATAGATATTATAGAATCTATGCTACGGAGTTATCCATTTAGCGATATTTTGACTCAAAAAGAACAAAGATATTTGTTCAAAGCACGCAAACTTTACAATATAAAGACCTGTATACAACTTAACCTATGTTAACGTGTTGTATTGGTGGATAATTTGAAAATCATTTTGTTTATACAACAAAAATAGTTTGTTTATGCGAAAAAGGTGTGCACGAAAGTTTTTAATTTCAATTTTTAATTCATCTTGTCCTTTGTATAATAAATACTTTGTTAAAAAACGTAAAAATAGAAAATAAATTTAAAAAATATAAACAAAAATTAACACCTTATTAAACTATGCTACACGTAATATTATAAGACTCTATGTTTAAGGTGAAATATTAATGATGAATAAAGTGAGGGATTTTATTATAAAAATTGTTAGATAAATTTTAAGCATGTATATGAGTACTTATAAGGCAAAAGAGAACTTTAAATATGGGTATATTAAATAAAATTTGTACAAATGGGAACATCCTCAGCCAATAAGAATTAATTGATATCATTAGTGTAGGCGAATAATAAAAACAAACGAATCTTTTTAAAAGAAATGTAGAAAAATATAAATCATAAAAAAATTACAGAACTTGTTTTGAGATGCATGATATATAATTCAATTATTGAATGAAAGTTGTTAAAAACTGGGATTTTTATGTCAAAAAAGATAAAAAGTGAAATTAAATATATTATGTATATATCTTTTATGTTTTGTCGGGTATAATTAGTGATTTTGAATGATATTGATTATATTGTATAAAGAATTGAAGGAAAGGATTTGGCGAATGAAAACCAGTTGTTTACTTAGAACACTTTTATTATTGTTATTATTACGATAATAGGCAGAATGTTACTTTATTACAATTAAGTTGTTGAATAAAGTTTTATTCAAGTTCATTACAAATATATCTAAACAAAATTAACAAATATTTCATAGGAGCATTAACATTTTCTAAAAATAGCAATCAAGAAAGTGCATTTTGACAGTTACTTGTTTAATTCCTCCCACTGGAATTTAAATTACTTTCAGGAACTAAAACCTCAATCATATTTTTTTTTTAATAATCCTAATTCCTAAAAACAAAATATTTAATATATTCAAAATACCAAGATAAAAAATAATTGAACATTGTATATTTTTATCTTGTAGAGTATTTTTCTTGATACTATTTATGTGCAAAATTTTGCCAAGCCTAAAATAAAGAGTATTTGATCGTTTCAAGAAAAACACCCACCCTATAGTAGGAAATATCAATGATAAGTTTATCCAACTTTTGGATTGCAATTTGTTAATATTAAACTAAATATTAATACCGCGCTAAGTTCAATTATATGTTTGTATTTTTGACCTCGTTTTTCACAGTTTATTTTTAATTTATAATTGCATCACTAAAATGACATTAAGGAGGTTGAGACATTAAATCAAATAGCATATAACAATTAATAATTATTAAACTTTTTATTTATCAAAAATTGCAAGTATATTACATTGTGATTCTTGGAAAAAATATTTGTAAATACATATTATAAATAGCAATGATTTGTCAAGTATTTATTTCAACATATATATTTATGAAAATGGTAGAATTGGAATAATGAGCAAAATTATTGAAACAAGGCAATGACTGACTAGAGAGTAATGTATCAACTTCCTTAATAATCAGTTCTTGATCAGTATCCCAAATGGTAAGAAATTCTTCTAAACCCACACTAATAAATATATTTTATGTACATCAAATATTTCCCAGTAGAAAATTCTTCAATAGAGAAATAAGTGAATTGACTTTATATTTCCAAATAAGTATTTTAAATAACGTACATTATTATTATTAAAGAATGTTCTTAAATGTATTATGTCATTTGATTTAATGAATTTATAACATTTTTTGATTAATTGGAATGTTATATGCAAATTTGATACAAATTACAAAATTGTAAATCGTGTACGAATCCACACCCTTCTTTTATATTAAATACATTTTGAACATTTTTAATTTAATTGTTTTTCAATATGAAAAAAAATGTATCCTTTGTTATATTGAATTATTTTAGTTGATACGTTTAAGATTCAGTGTATTACAGGTCCATAAATTGATAAAATTTAATTCAATCCACTTTTTCTCGTTAGAATTTTCTTTGAACAATTATAAAAAGATGTTTTTTTTCCAAAGAATCTGTAGACATTATATATACAAATAGGGAAGAAGAAATGTCGCGTGGCTCGCATCTTTTTCCTAAACCATTATACTAAGTTACATCTAAAGTTTCATTGATACCAGCATGATGCACAAATTACACAATGCATCAATAACTTTTATTCGCTATTAAATTTATGTATTAAATTTTTTTCTTTTTTTTTTGAATTTCTTTATTTACAGATTTAAATACAATCTATGGTATGTGTAAACAATTATTTATATATATATATTTATGTGTATATATAATATATATAAATTTTAGTTATTCCAAGCACATATTTGCTTCACTTATAGCGGAAGTTCAATTGTTAAGAACATTTTTAATATACTATCGTCACTTTGTTAAAAAAATTGTTACTGCTGATGTATTGAAAAATGTATTAAAATAGATTGAAGTACAAGATTTGTTTTAAATTGTAATTTTTCAAAGTTCAAATAATAATATAAAACAGAATTCTTACAAAAAATACAATATAAATTTATTTTATTGTGCAAAATGACTTAATTTATTATTTATTGTTGTTATAATTATTATCTTTAATATTATTCTTATTATTATGTATATAAATTACAGTAAGGTAAAGGCGTTTTTGTAATACAATTTTATGGTAAAGTACAAATATGAAAAAGATTTTATTTCTTTAAATGTTACTCTTTTAATGATTAAAAAAGTGAAGTTGGAATAACCAAAGCTTGAGTGAATACATTTGATTAGATATAAATTAACTAAAAGTATCAAATAAAATAAAATAATCGTTAAGAAATAAAAGGAGTATAATATTTTGATTTATCTATAAAATTGATATGAAGAAAAAAAAAATATTTTCAACATGTTATGTGTGTTTCATGGTTGCAGAGGAACTAGTAAAATTTTATGACATATGTTATAACGATACTAATATAAGACTATTTTCAATTATATTTTACTCTTTATTGATCTTTCATTTTTTCTATGTTTACCTTTATTGTTTTTATATATGTACAATTTCCAAATTATAAATTACACTCGCTTCATAATTCATACTAGTTCTTCTGTATTAAATTTTACATAATTCTTATTTTACAATGTATATCACTTACAAGTTATCAACAAATTACAATTAAAATTACAAGTCATTTCAATTCCTTTTCTTATTCATAGAGTGTCATTACAAAACTTGTGAAAAATCAAATAAAGAAAAAATAAAACAATGATTAACAAATTTAATTCAGATTCTGCAATTTTGACTATACTTCAGTTTGGACTAATAGACCATTATAAATATAACGTGGAAACTGATTTAAAGATGCTGTGTAATTTCCTCACAATTTCCTATTTATATCTAAATTTATTGTAGTGATGTAAGTAACATATTCAACTAAATAGTTGATTATGCTTATTTTCATGAATGTTACGAATTTGAATTCATTAAGAACATAAGTAATAAAAATAAAACAAAAAAGAAGAAAATATAAATAAATGATTCAAATATCGATTAAAAAACAAAAATTTAAAACCATTCAAGTTAATATTCTTTTAAGAGAAATTTAACGTTAACTTATATTTATACAACGAATTTTATATTTGAATGTTTAATTTCTTACTGAAGTAAGAAATTACCCGAAGAAGGTTCTAAATCCAAAGATCGAAACTTCGCAAGAACTTTATTACATGTATATGTAATTTCACCGTTTTATTACTTGAACTTATTTTTTATGAAGTCTTTACTTAAATAAAAACTTGAAAATTCAAATATAAAAATAGTTGTATTTGTTCAAATATAAGTTGACTTTAAATTTCTGTATAACAAAATATCAATCAAATTATCAACATATAAGATACAAGTACCAACAACTAAGTACAAGCTTATAGCTAAATATCATTGAAAATGATTACCAACAATAAAATGTTATTTAATAAGAATAACAATTTTCATATTTTAAGTAAGCAATATTAACCCTTAAGAACTGCTATTTTATGTTAAATACAAAAAATCGTTCCATTATATCTCATAACAATTCCTAGTTTCTTTTCTTTTTAACTTTTATTTTGTTGTATGTATTATTATTGAATAAATAATAACATGCTTGTAAAAAAATTATTAATATGCAGACAATTTGTATACAAAAAGTTGTTGAAGGGTTAACATGACTATATTATGTAGAATAATCAATGTTCAGGCACTGGATTATGTACTGATAGTTGCTGGTACGCGCACCTCAGTTTGTTTGAAGTGTACAATAAATTAAACCATAACTAATGATTTAAATTAAATCAAATCAAAACAAATATTTTATTCATTTATTGCATAATGAAATCTAAACATTTAAATAATAATAAAAAATGACTACTACATTTATTTAGTATATGATACTATTAAAATTCGATATAAACATAAATCATTTATATACTTGTATTTTCATACGTTAATTAAATATTTACATAGGACTGAAGAATAAACTATTAAAACTATAAACTTTGTTTCACTTCCTGGCTTACTCTGCCCTGTGTTTTTGGAAATAAACAATCCATTCTCCGTTTATCATAAAATATAGTAGCAACTGTTAACAAATTTCATTCCGTATATAATATTCTATACGTTTGCCAACTTTGCACATTTTACATTTTTACCTTAAAAGCATTTTATTCTTCAATCCAGTAATATTTACTCGAATCTAAATAGTATCTGATAAAATTGGTTCGAATCCAGTAAAAAAAACCATTAGAATAATCAATTCTAAAATCTTGTATTCAATTGTTTGTCATTGATACAAATTAAACGCTGCGCATTCAGTGGCATGCATCTTATCCAAAGGGAAATTTCCTTTACGATGTTATCTTTTGTTGGCGACAAACGTGTCAGTGCATGAATTTTGAATAGAACAGAGTCTTTTGATTTTCTATTAATTTCCATCTATTAAGAAACGAATGCACTTCCAGTTCGGACAATTTCTCACAACCAATAAGATCCAACTTTCATTTAAGAATGATAACTACTTATATGGACTGGGAGTGCCAAAAAACAAACGACAAAACCACAGATTGTCGAGAACTTTTTAAACGGGAAGGGATCCAGGGGGAGATGAGTAATTGCACAGCATCGGCATCGCGATTGAAACGAAAAGTAAAGGACATTCGAAGGGCAGAATATGCGGATAAGAAATTTGAGTGGTTAAGCTTTAACTTTCGAGTCCAGGCACTAAACTATGAAACGTTTGGATGTCATGGAACGATCTACCGCAGCTCTGGTTGTTGCTGAGGTGATCGATTTTAGATCTATGGTGCTCCTCCAACGAGGAATAGACTTCGATGTTTTTACTACTGGACGAGCTGCCAACGATTCGGTTATTGTAGTCCTCCATTGCGGTCGAGATCCTATCTTCGACCGTGCTGTACAGCAATCTGTCCGTGTCGTCGCCGAAAAGTCTATTGGCGAGGATCGTCGTTTCTTCCAAGTCTATGTGATCGTGAGCTTTCAAAAGGGCAAGATCAATGGCGGTCCTGGCGTTCGCCTCTTCGATGCTGCTGTATAAGCTCTCGTTGGTCGTGCTGATCACAAGCTCGTCCGGATTGTACTCGGTGAAACGCCTTTCGGTGTGGTGGTAAAGGATACTGCTGGATGGTTCAGGAGTCACCACCATGTCGTCGATGTGCGACAACAAGCGTGGCGTTGGCGGCAAAATGTAGATGTCGCTGAACACGTCGTGCAACTCAATATCCTCGTGCCTCAAACGTTTGCTGCTGATTTCGTCCTCGCCAGCATCCTCGTTTAATCTGCAATTAAAATTAAATTTCTTACATTTCGCACCTTTTGGCTTTATAAATAAATTGAAAATCAGAGTTAGCTTTTTTGATACTTCATTGCAAAGATTTCTGTTTTAATGAAATAGATTATACTATACTTATTTTACTATATTTGAAATACGTATGAGATTGAATTGTATATTAATTTATGATATTATCTTTATGATATTATCTCAATCTTCTTTTGGTGAAGACAAAGATTCGCTTCGAGTACATTGACCTTTTTTAAAAGCGACCAATTCGTCCAAAAAGATATGATTACAATGAAATAATCAGTATACCTCTTGTTTGACGTTGGATCATCATTTGTACTGCTTATGTTACTTGTGGTATCATTGTTCACTTTGACTGTGTCGTGCAAGAAATTGACTGACAGCGCGTAGTTGCGGGTTTTTTCATCGCGATTCTCTCGTTGCAGTCTCCTAACAGCATTGTTAATAAGAACTGATCGACACAGGCTGGCTTCGGGGTCTTCGATGCGCCTCAACTTTCCTGCCGAGATTTTCAAAAAGCGACGCCTCTCCTCCCGAGCACGGTATTTTGCAGATATCATGGTCGGTCTGTCTCTGCGAATCAAAAGCTCTTCATCCAGCCTCATTGTAAACCTGCACAACAGAATTAACATTATTTATCACTGTTAGAACCATACCTTAGCGTTACATTAATCTAACATTTACACTAAGAACAATATAACCGAAAATATAAATGTTTTTAACTTTGTTTCGGATACCCATCAGTGTCTCATTAAAAATTACTGTTTTTGTACTGTTATTACCGACTCCAAGTACAAACATAACATTTGAAGCTGGTGTCTTAGCTTTTCAAAACAGTACTATTTATTCAAAGATTGTCACGCATCCAAAGTGAAGTTAAAAACAGTAATATTTTCTGCCACTTCTTTTTTTCTCAGCGCACTTAATTACAATGTACTTTTGACTTCACTTTAAAGTCAACCTAAATTAAATGCAAATTTAATACAATTCTGAAACAGAAGTTCTGAAGTAAAAGCTACCCTGTAACTTTTAAATTCTATTATCAATTGCAGGCAAAAACATTTACTTTCCAAATTCTTAAATTGGTATAAAAATAGTACTTGATGATATCTCTTCTTTTCTCAGTGCAATACACAGCTTTTTACAGCATATGTATTATATTGCCTCTCGTACCTGAGCCTTTATGATATTCAAACCGAGTTTCTATATTTACTTTAAATAGTAATGTCATTGACGACCCTTTACATTCCACACTATTATTACACTATTAGATAAGCCCCATACTAAATTGCAACATACCAACGCCATTTCTACCTAAACGCACTTTATGCCAGATCAAATTGAAATGTTTTTAAACAATTCAACGCGCAGTTGTTTAAATTGTTCTAAAATAATGGATCACTTTACGCCAAAGCGTAATGAAATAAAGCTTAAAATACAAATGAGAGTGCGCCGTAACAAGGAAATATTGGAAAGGTCCGGCCCGAGGTTTGACACACTTTGCGTGTTGAAATATTTTGAATTGTATTTTAAGATAAGACGCCGGGAGAAGAAAAGGAGAAAAATTTAAACAAAAGTTTAGTGCGGTGTCAGCGGAGAAAGTTTCAGTATATATTGCAGATTGCATATTCATTTTATTGCCGTGTTCCGCGCGTGCTATAAAGTTACATGAGTACATGGCAATCGCACTAAGAGTAGATGTTATCCCTTCCTTAGGTTTCACGGTACATCATGCGCGAGTAGAGAATGAGCAATTGCCGTCACAGCGATTGCCATTGGGTAGCAGGCAAAACGCAACACTTTGTTTCATCGCAGGACAACGCTTTTTAATTCCCTTTACTTTCAACTTCCATTTGTTGTCTCAAAAGTATTATATCGTTGTGCAATTGTTTATTTAAGAGGGGGCGCCAAAGGCGTTCACGAAGTCAAACGGGCTCGGTAATGTAGGAAATTTTATTAATTCTTTTCTTTTATTATTATTTTTTTCTTCTTCAATGAAAATTTGTACAATGCTAAACAATTTTCAACAGTTCATTTTGTCATCTGTAAACAAGCAAAAGGTTTGCTATCTTCATTAACTCTAATCTGCATTACCGGCCTTATCCAATGTCAAATATTTACTCAGTTTTTCTTATAATAAAACGAGAAACAAAATTTCTCCGACATATTATACGAAAATTAATGAACAATCTATACTAAATGTTCATTCGTTTATGGTTCAATAATCGACCTTCAAGTTTAATGTAATACAATAAATTTAATTATATGTTTTTGTGGTGACGTGTCAAACAATACGAAATGTTTGCTTGTTTGTTATTTAAGAAAAAAGGCCATAGCGTGATTCGCTTACATTGATAGAATAAAGCTTTTAAATATTATTCAAATCTGTTCGTAAATAACAAAGTATTTTTGTTTTTAGTTTTTGAGGTGGTTACGTTTTGTTTGACGTCCTCTTAATGATCTGTTTATTAAATATTAATACTTCAATGTATTATATATAATGTATCCACTGACATAGCAGTTGTTTCAACTGGAAGTGCAAACGCTTTGCCTTTCCATTTACCAGAAACAAATTGGAACAGATTAAAATGGCTTCCCTCGAATATTTGTTCCTAAAAGAACACAAATTGTAATAACAATAATTTAATCTGTATCAATAATGTTCGAGTTATGATGACCTAATCAACCCATTGCCATGTACACCGAGAAAAATATGACAGAAAAAAAATTGCTGTTTTTTAAAAGGAAAAATTTCTGTTTTATTTATATTATATTTACATATATATTATTATATAACATTTAAAACTAGTTTCTTTGCTTTTAAAAAGCTGTAATTTTTAGTGAGAGATGAAATCCGTGATCACACTTTGCATTTTTGGAATAAATATTTGTATAATATTGTTTTTTTTTTTTCCAAAAATGCAAAGTGTGATATTCAATGATTACAGAATGTCGATTCAGTTCTGTAAAAAAAATAAGAAAGAAATGTAACAGATAAATAAATAAAACTGCACTTGCAAATTAGTTAAGTAAGAGTTGTTTTCTCCGACCGTTCCAGAAATTTCGAATTCCCCGACCTTTCCCAGTTCTTCAAATCTTAAACTTTAAACAATATTACAACGAATTAAAAAACTCTATTATTGACGTTATCAATAAACTTTTAAAATAAGGAACAAGATTGCGTTTCAACAGACACAAATACTAATTTACTAACAACGCATTTTAATATTAAAATACGTCACAAACGTCACAAGTCGAATATTACTGATATAGATTACATTGTTGTCATTACAATCTGCGCTCTTTCAGAAATGTTATTCACGCGAAGCCATTTTAATCTACTCCAATCTGTTTCTGATTATTGGGTTCTTGTTATTTATTTCACTGTTTGTGCGCTTAAAAAGCCGATCAATATTAGGATAATCAATAATGCACTCGATTACAAGTATTTAAAGGTACGTAACGTTATTGAAATTAGTTTCAAATTTTAAAACACTCACCGCTGATTACGAAACTATAAATAAACGGTTTGAATTTTACTCTATACGGAGCATCAATACGTATCAAGGTCAACGTTAAGGTGATTCTCAAACAAAATGTCTCTCACTTTTATACAGAGTGAGCCGAAAGTGGTATGGTCGAATATTTTTTAATGATAACCACCTCAACTGAAAACAAAAAAAGTGTTTAATACACATGAAAAAAAAGTATTCGCTATAGCAGATAAATGTATTATTTGTGGAAGGACAAGATATTAAATGAAGGGAAATGACTATTTAAACGTTACATAAACTGAATGGCTGATTCAACCATATAGTTATGTAATAGGGACTGAACATAACCTCATTATTTCAACAAAAACTACTTTAACTTTAATGTTTTGAGGGTTAGATAAATTTGTATGGCTGATTCAGCCATAAGTGTATATAATACAATGAATTTGGTAGATTAGTTTTCATAAAATTGACTCACATACATTTGTTTGGCTATAATAACTATAATTTCTAATTATGCCAATAATAACCAAACAATATATCTAATTTAAATAGAAATTTAGTAGTGCACTTTATATATTTTTCCTGTGTATTTTTGAAAAAGCTATTGAATCACACTAAAAGTCTATTATCCCCACCTTCCCCCACCCTACGTAAGTAGGTGGATGTGGAAGGGGTAACTTCGATCACTTCATCAGTAACCCTCATTTTTTATTATACTTTAGGGTAAAAAAATACGTCTTTTATTCCTAATAGTGGAAAAATAATTTTTTGCAAAACATGTACTACAGATAGTGTAATAAAGGAAGCAATAAAAATAACATAAACAAACGATGATATATCATTTCTAGAAACAATGACGCGATTGGAAAAAAATAATTAAGAATTCGAAACTGTTTGCTGTCAACAGGGAGATCAAGTACATTTCGTCGCAATAGCGTACAAATTACTGAACGACGTTTTAGCCAGGAAGTGGACTGGTAGAAGAGGAACCACCAAGGTCATCCGAATGACGCCGCTTAATTTCTTTCACTGGGAATACTTCAGGTGAAATGTTACTCTTCGACGAAGTTCAAATTAGCAAAATTACCGCCACATAAATATTAGTAAACATTTCATAAGAAAATAATAATTAACTTAAAAAAAACACAACACAGTCAAATGTTATATGTATTTAGAATTGTTGAAACTGTATTTTAAGTACTGCAACTTAACCTATCAATATTGATTTCCTCGAAGATAACTGTTTGAACAAAGTTGCAGTAAAGAATAATTAAAAAAAACTCTAAATATGTTTAACCTGTTATGTATATTTTGTTTTTTTTTTCAAATTATTATTTTATAAAATATTTACCATTAGTTACTTGGCATTAATTTTGCTAATTTCAACTTTATCAACCAGCGATATTTCACCTAAAAAAGCAAAATGTTAGAAACGAAATCAAATAATATCGAGAAATTGACAGGAAGAAAACAAAAATAACCTATGTTTCGTATAAACCAATCCGAAGGTATTAAAAACTGTTCCGAATGAAGTTAATCTTCGGATAACAGTTTGCCATGAAAAGAGGGGCTATCGATTTGAGCAGGAGACGAAGTGAGACTTTGAAAGGCGAGGGGACTTACCTAAATAAAGCATCTCAATGAGAACAAAGTGACTAATAAGACCGCGCGAGCTACGCTAAATGTGGTACATGTTTTGTGAATGTTATTTCATGCGATTGCAACGCCATATATCGGGATACCAACAAAAATTCGTTTGCAATAAAATATGTAAAATCGGTCAGTCTGATTTTCTAAAAAAAAAAAAAAAGTGATTTCCATTCGAGGCACCACAATTTTCTAAAAACTTAGCAAGGGGAAGGAGGGGTTGAGTTTAGTGTGATGAAAATACTTTTTCAAAATAAATTAATTATGCTCTATACTTTTAAAGGCAATGTACATCATCCGAAATATTTGACCGTGACGTGACTTTTTGGACACTGTACGCTTAAAGAAACACGTACACACATATTGCAATGGTTCCTTATGAAATCGCCAAAAGTAACGTAGTAAAATTGAAAGTTATAACAGTATTAATAGTAATTTTTTCATTATAAAAATCAAAGACTAAATTAAAAATAAATATAACATTATTTATCCTAATTATTGATTTATTAATATTCTAATTATGAATTAAATTTATAAATGATAAATTAATTTTAATTACAAATTACATTAATAGAACAGGCGTGAATTCTTTTTTTTTTCGATTACGGAAATAAATATAAAGCAAAATACTGACAAATGTCGAAAAATAAAAGTTGAAGTATTTTTAAATGTCACAAGCTATATTGATTTCTATTTAGTTTTAACGTCCTACGTATGGTGCAATGACATTTTACAAAATGAAGTCTCAATTGATTAAACTTTATCAATTTAACGAATGTTATTAAGCCATTAAATACTTATTGTTATTTATAAATTGAACATACTCCAGCAACAGTAAGTATTTCATTAAAGCAAAATGTCGCTACGAATATTAGAAAGTGATGGAGCAAAAAATATGATATTTAAAGTACAACAATTGTTAAATGTACTGAAAATAAAATAAAAGCAAAATAATAAATATTATTTTTATTAATTATTACAGAATTTGAATACTGAGTGACTTGAAAAAATGATTTTAAAATTTTAACATTATCTGATGTCATTTTTTTCCCCCTCAGCATTACACAACAGTAATAACAAATATGAAGCACTGTTATGCTGCACTTAAATATATTTAAATATTATATTAAACGTACTGAAGTTTATCATTTGTTATTTTACTGTTCAGTTGCTGTTAGGAGTGATCATTTTTATTACAATAGTTTTTTTTCTCATTATACAAGATTGCAGAAAAAAGGCATAATTATATGTAATGTTTACATGTAGAGGAAATATAATGTATAAAGGATTATAAGAAAATGGTGAACGATGGATGTAAGTGTGCCTGTGCAACAGTAATTTCTTGACAACATCGTAAATGCTCAAATGACGGTCGTCCGACGTACTCATGTAAATGAAAGGTTAAAAACGAAATAAATCCAGCAGTCTTGTGCATTAGTACCAAGTATTTATCTTGGAATTAAAATAATTGCGATGAAAAATAAGAACGACCGTCCAAGGTACGAAAAGGTGAATATTACACGAAAAAAGGGTAAAAGTCTAGTTTAGCAACAGGTTTGGTATGAAGGTAGTTGCACGTGTCAAAATTGAGGTGAAATATCACTCGTTGGTCTACTCGGAGTGAACATAACCTCCTTAATAATACATATCTTTAAATATATTGTAAAATAAAAATTAATTTGTAGAAAAAAGCAACGTATGTCAACAGTTAAACGAGTTTAGAATTTGTTAAAATAATTTCTAATGAAATAAATACACTTTAACCTAACATCTAAGAGGTTAAACAACTCTAAACTTGTTTAATTGTTGACGTATGTTGCGTTTTTCTAAAATTAATTTTTATTTTACAATATATTTAAAGATATTATCATTTTGCATCTTTATTTGGACACATGCGACTAACTTCACACAGAACCTGTCGTTAACCTAGACTTTAACCAAAAAAAGATATATTTAAAGTTAAAGAAATCCCCCCCCCCCCCCCCCCCACTCAAAGAATGTAATTGAATACACATTCCAGTACAATATCGAACAACAAATTTGCAACAAATTCGTGAACTTTCTATGCCACCTGAAATGTAACGTCAGAACTGACAATGATCTAATGTCCAAACCAATGTCACAACTGACGTCACATCTGACGTAAGATTTAGCTTGTGAATTTGTGACCATGAAAACCTTACATCAGATCCAACTAGAGATCTGAAGTCAGATCTATCGTCACACTTGATTTTGAATGAAATTCATATCGAATCCAAAATGCACCGTTTAAGATGTCGCGTTGGTCTACAGAGAACAAAAAAGCTCCCCGGAAAAGAAAGTATTTTAATTAATATACGTCCACTTTTTTTGTTAAATATAATTTTATGGAAAACGAAATGTTTTTAAACATGCAAATGAGATGTATAAACGAAGAGTAACATTTTTCCTCCGTTCTCAATTTGTTTTATTGCGGCTTATATTAAGTAGAAAATGAAACAATTTTAGAAGTTATTTCGTCTTGAAAACACTGTAAGTGCGTCTGTATTATGGAGGTATACTTTCACCCACGTGACCATGTACCATGTGACCGTACAATATTAGCTTCATCATTCATATGCACAATCACACACATTTGATCGGGCTATAAGTACTATTATAGGGTCAAACTAAGAACGAGGCTTGGTCTAGTTTAAATATGAATTTGAAAGTTTTATTTAAACTAACGAGTTCAAGGTCGGGGTCGTCTAAAATCTCAGATTTTTTTATTTTTTTTGAAACAAGTTATTCGATGCTTTTGTTGCATTATTTTTAGACGCGACATTTTAAGTATTAAGCATATTATCTGAGAATCTCAGAATATAAGACACTTATCAATTCAATCAAAATTAATTATTTCAATGAATTAATTCATTGAAATTGAGAGGGAACATTGACAATTCAATGTGGTGAAAAATTTTTATGTTTTTATAAATAATATTAATAGTGTAAAAAAATATTTGGTAACATTTATGAGACGTAATATTGAGAAATATTGAACAATTTAATGTGTTGTAGGACAAAACGAAAAGCTTGAATGCAAGTTATCACGAATTTCCTCTTCACATTTAAAAATATTATTTAGCTGATTTCATTTTTAGGAATCGATTGAAGGAAGCTGCTGTAAGAACTAGTTCCACTTTCATATATCTCGCACTGTTACTGAGTAATAACTCTCTAACAAATCACACGATCTTTTTTGGATTTGTACACATTTAGAAGGGAAGACATTTCAGTTACTTGTGAATAATATTAATTTTTCTAGATGGCAACAATAAATTTAATATATTTAAACTATTAATAAAAAATATTAATTATATATAAATAAATACTATGATAAAAGCAATGGAAAGTGTGAAATGATTAGTTTAAATAAAAAAAAATTGTTTAACCGTTTACGTAATCGCATTACCATAATTTTACAATTGAAAAAAATATATTAGAAATAAACTTATTTTAATTATAAAAGTATACGTTTAATTTAGAATTTTTTATTATTAATATTAATTAGAAGTAGTGGGAAAAATGTATATAAATAATTAAAGTTAAATATTATTTTTCAATATAGTAAGGCATGAGACTTTCAGATATTAATCCGCCTTTAATCTCATTTGTTATATAATATGATTAAACTCTCTTTTCTTGTAGATAATGAAAATACAGTGTTAAATAATTGTAGAGTGTAGTGAATTAGCTTCGAACCTATAAAAATAATTCTGCTCAAACCTTTACGTGTACGTGAAATTTGAAAGAGAAATTTAATAATTTTTAGTGAGAGATCGGAACTTATAGATTTTACCGTATGTTACAGAAATCCAATAGAAACTCTGCTTTAATCATTGCATACCAATGTAAATTCACTTACTGAATTAATAAATCACTAATATGATATTAAAAAATTAAAATATTAAATCATTATTTATGCCTGATATCTTGCTATAAATATTATATTGTACACACTTTTTATCTTATCAATAAAATAATAGTAATAAAATTTAAACATTTTTTTTTCCTGAATGAGGAAGTGAGATCTATATTTAGAAGTGCTCTTTAATGTGACATTTTTGAAATGCGTTGACTAAAACTTAGAAGTGTATTATAATATTAATCCAGTTTTCTATTCAATACAAATTATATTTAATGTATTAATCAGGAGTATGTTGATAAGTTTACTATATTCAATAAAAAAAAAAAATAAATTAAAATAATATATTGTTACATTTGTATTATATAAATGTATTATTTGTTTGCAATTGCATTAACAGTTCAAAATATTTGGAAAATTTCATAAACAAACATAATTTATCTGTCATATAAATTGTTAATAATAAACATCAAATAAGAATGAAGAATATAATGAGTTTCATTAAAGCTTTTTTTTTTATTTACCGATTCATATACTACAATAAATTGCATGTAAAATATTTGAAATATAAATATATATGATAAAGCGGAATTAAATATAAATTTGGATTCTTAAAGAGTATACAAAATCCATGTATTTTCATTCAGAGGGCAGAAAGAAATTTATTTTTGTGACATTGTTATTAGTGCATATCAAAATCCATTAATTGCACAATAAAAGTCATTTTAATTGATAAAAGTTGTTTTTATCTGGCTTATAAGTCAATATTATCAAATTATAGAATTAAAAACACTTTTTTTTATGTTTATAAATTTAGGAATCGTTAGCAAAGGCAATAAACTTTAGATTTTGATATAATTTAATACGAAACATTCTAAAATGTGTTCCAACAGTTTATGAAACAATACAATTTTTTTCTCCATTCTAAAGTGAAAATTAAAATTGATATCATCAATTTTATAATTACAAAAAACGTATTTTTATCTATTTTTCACCAAACGATTAATTAATTACAATAAATAAATTTATTGCATTTACAATTATTAATAATTTAGTTGAATTGTTATTAAACATTAATAGCAACATTAACAGATCAATTAAGTTTAACGTTATAAATTATAAGCATTATTTAACGTTACATACTTGAAGTTTTACACTAAGTCGACTATTTATAAATTCAATCACAATCCCAATTTCCTACAAATCATTAAATATTATAACTGCGAAATTAAACGCACTAAATGTTTAAAGTGATTTTAATGTGAATTGAAATAAAGCAATAAAATGAGTGAAAAATAGATTAAGAACAAATTTTTTTCTATTAACATTATTAACTATTAACATAAATTTACTAGTTGTTATTGTTTAATGAAATCGGCGGTTGGAGTCACGTTATGTACAAAAATAGTAACAGTTGGAAACAAAATCTTGCTGACATTTGCTTAAATGTAACTACTATGACAAGCCTCACTTTTTTATACTCCCTGTCTTTTTCTTTTATTATCTTTTTTTTGTACTGGATACACTTTAACACACACACACACGCACACACACACACACATTTTCGTCAATAACGCTTCACTGCTTAATTTCTTATCTCATTTTTACTTTGAGAAGCACCAAACGAGTAACACGTCAAATCAATGAACAAACTAAAAACAGGCAATTATTGTTAACGACAAAAAAAAGCGAGAAAAAAAAACAAAAGCAAAAACAAAACAGAAAGTAAGCACGCCGAAAGTAACAGCATTTCCTTCAATCACATTGAATAACACTTTGCATATATTTCCACAAATAATCGTGATGATGAAAAAAAAAGGAATAAAATAAAACGAATAAAATCTATGATGAAACTTGCATAGCCATATTGACTGTCGTAATGACTCCCGATGTACGTCGGTTAGAGGCAAGTAAAAGTTTTTTTGTTCCGTCGAGAAAAGTCGAATGAAGGAAAAAAAACAGTTGATCAAGTTTTCGTCGAATCGATATTAACACATTGTAAGCGAACTAATGAAAATGAAGAAGGTCGAGCGCGATCGAATTTGAGATTAGGGCAATTGGGAAAGAAGAAAGAGGAAAGAAAGAATAAATGAAGAAGCGTATGAAATATGTTACCTCGAGCGCGCACAATATCACCGAACAAGACACGATTACAGTCTAGAAATATTTATCGAACGCACGTAATCAACGATGACGTTTGAACCGCTGTGGAGGGGGAAAGAAAGAAAGAAAGAAAAAAAAAGGGGGGGGGGAGAAAAAAAGACTCGTCAAGTTTACAACAATGTGAGCGCACCGCGCAACGGACCGTTAACGAGGCACCGACGAATCGGGTCGCCCAATGACTAACAATTTGACGCAAATTTCAAACGGCCACGAGACGAATGTAGGTAAGAGGACGGCGACGTCGATAAGATAAGGGGGGAGGGGTGGGGGAAATGCGCGTTAATCCCGCGAGGACAAGTACGCGGCGTTTGTACGTGACGTTTCGCTCGTTTTTTTTCTTCTTATTTTTGATACAACGCGGGCCGCGCAGGCTGTCACCGCAGTTCCCTTTACCTTTCCTTTTTTTTCTTCTCTTTCGCTCACTCTATCTCCCTCTCTTTTCACCACTCCGAGCACAGAGGTCGGTCCGCTTGGCGAAACGCGCGACGAATCGCAGCCAAACGATCGTTCGCTCGTTCCGAGGGTCCGCAGTGAGATGCGCGAAAAGGGGAACACTGCCGAGGCGCTCGGTATGACGTTTGTTTGACAAAGAAAAGCGGCCGCCGCCAATCGGCGGGCGGGGGAGGGGGCAAGCAGCGAGCGCGGCCGAGTGCGGCCGCTGCGCGCACCGCTGGCAATATGTCGCGCCAGTTAAACTCGGGCGAATTCGCGCGTATCGACTTTCTCGCGCGTACCGCCGTAACAAGTGCGATCGTCGCCGAAAATGTGGCGCAATATTGTTGACATGTCACGGCGCGTCGGCCACCGAGCGCCCCCGTACCGTCCCGGCCTACGTCACACTCGCGCGCCAGTGCACGTCGCCGCCCGCTGCCCGCCAATCCGCGGCCCCCTTCACTTGCCCGCGAGAAGCGCCGATAACGCGAGAACCGACCAAGGATCCGCGGAGTCGTAAACGCGCCGCGGCAAAAAAAATAATCACCCACCGCGAGAGAGACGGAAGACGGTAGAGCGCGCGCGCGCGCGTCGGCGGCGGGGGTGGAGGGGGAAGCACTCGCACTCGACCGAATGCGAGCGGCGCACCGCGGGTCAAAAGTGTATGAAAAGCTCCAGCGGAATAATTTATCATCTTTCCGTTGGATTTGCTATCAAAGTTCACTTTCCTCTTGATCTTAAATCTCACGGAAATATTAATCGACAATTAAATATATCTTTAATTACTCCCAATTTAACCGATCGGCGTTTACTCTCCTGTTGAATAAGAGTCCACGCTTGTATCCAACTGGAGCTTGCGGATTTTTAAAGCTTTTTCAGGGCCTTTTTTTTCATTAAATTCCTTGAGCAATTTTGTCAAGGTTATATTAAATAAATTAAGTTCGGAATTAATTTTGAAATAATAACAAAAGGTTACAGTTGAGTTGTTTTAACTAATTAATGTAATTGAATTTTAATCAAATTATTAAAATCAATTGGATTTAATTTCATTTTTGAAATTGAATTTTTCGCGGGCTCCCCTTCGCCGAGTCGTTATTCCATAAGTTTTGTTGTACAGGCATCGATTCTTGAGTGTTGTTTTATTTATTGTAATTAGTTGAGTAGAAACAAGGATCGAAGATCCCTTCGACGCGATGGAAGAGGAGCTGAAATCTCACGGCGGATTACTTACCTCTTCGCCGCGAAATGTGGCGAACGACCAGGCGGAAGGGGGGCGATCACTGCCGGAGGGGTGGGGGTCAAAGTTGCCCCCCTCGAGTGTCCTTCTCTCTCCGCGTTTAATCTCAGAGTCGGCCACAAGTTGTCGGCACTGGATCCGTATTGTTGAAATGATCGCGGTGAAATAAAGCCACGTCGAAGTACGTGCCTCACTTTCTATTTACAAGTAATAATAAAGAAAGAAAGAAAAAAAAAAGAAAAATAAAGGAGGAAGTCCGATGTTTGATTGCTTTATTCGAAAGACAATTTCAATGATACGGGCCTTGGTCCGCGGCGTGTGCGTAAGAAAGCGGACGCCTGCGCGGCTGTCCGACGCACGTTGCTCCTTTGTTCGGGCAGTCGTTGCTCGTTGGTACGTGGGTCGGCCGTCGGGTGCGCGCGTCCTTGTCTGGCGAACGCCGCTGATCGGTCGCGCGCGCGCTGCCTATAACCGACGCCAGCTATCGCTCATTGATCAAATTACGCGATCGACTGACAACGGGTCGTTGTCGCTCTGGCCAGTCACTCGTGCCGGCTGATTCCCGCGAGGCTGGACCGCTCGCCAATTCGACGCTCGGCCTTCGCGTATTCGACCAAAAGCAGCCTTTCGATCACGTGACCCCGCCGCTCCACGCACCGATAATTGCCGCTCTCTCTCTATATATATATCCCTCTGTCTCTCTCTATTTCTCTCCGCTTCTCCTCCCTTCCTTTTCTCCTTTCTTAGTTGCTCCTGCCCGATCGGGTCACGCTACTTCTCGACCCCGAACCACCGAGTCAAATGTCTCTTGTTTTTTTTTCTTCCTTCCTTGTTTCCGTCGTCCTCCTTTCTTATCCTTATCGGTATCCTTATTCTATTATTCTAACTCCGATGCTTGATCTTGTTATGATAAATAAAACTTCCGTTATCTCCGGTACTACGACTGTTCCCTGTTCAATCGCCTTTATGTTACAGACGAGACGTGGTTCGCGCGTAAACGGAACGCAATCCGTCGATGAAGGATAATTAAAACGGTAAGGCCCCCCGAGTACGATGGTTTGCGGACGCCGCAAGGACTCGATCCTCGCGCTGCTCAAGTTCGAGCACGACTGTAAGCATAATGACGTACCCGAATGACGACTCTCGAGACAATCGGCTGGTCACTGCGCGTGTACGTGCGCACAATCGTCAACCCTTCCCTTCAATCTCTGTTTCTCTTCGTGCCATTCGTGCGCCGCCACGGCCTGTGCCGTTGTTTGTTATGTCGCACGTGTCTCTGTTGCACTAATGGATTATTCGCAATGAACGCTTACGATTATCTTGGCATGTCCAAGTCGTGCGTGTCAAGCGTCCTTGTTTTTGTTTTACTCGCGGACTTCTTCGTCCTTCATTTTGTTCGTCTCGTGGGCTTTAAAGCTTAAATCACCGAGAGAAAGCTATTAACCCTGTAAAAAATGTTGACGTTGAAGGGAATAGAATGAAATTGACTATATTCAATTCGGTTTTTGGGAAGTTCTCGGAATTGAAAGTATTTTGATTTTATCGACGGAATTGAGTTGACGGTAATTGTATTCCGGAAATGAAATTGATTCTCAGAAATTTGAATTTCATGAATAACAGAAATTTCACGAAAAAACGGCTGAATATTGGACGCAGAATTAAAATACGGAATAGACATTCGAAATACTTTCAATTCCGAAAACTTTCTAAACCAAATCGAATATTCTCAATTTCAATTTCTTTCTATTCTATATAATGCCAAAAATTTTTTACAGGAAAGAACGATTCTTACTTTTTTTTTTTCATTTAATTGTTATAATGTAAAATAAATATATTAGATTTAGAAAAATTAGATTAACGAATTTTTAACTCTGAATATAGCGAGCACTCGTGGGATATAATTAATGTTTCCCACCTGCAAAATCTTATCCCACTCCTTCGCTCTCACTTTATCAAAACACTGGGCCTCTACACAACATAAACAGAACAACAATGTTGTTGCCAAGTTCACATTGTTGTTCAAGACTTAGGTTTACATTACATTAGTATTAACAATGGGGGTCAATACTAATGTAACAATTAAAACCAAGCATGTTATAACCAGAGTGGGATTAATCATAAACACTACTATATCAAGAGTTAAGTGTATATATATCACGTGGAGAATTTTGGGATCATTAATCTCACGTTAAACCAATTTCGCTTTTACGTTAAAATTCTGTTAAGATTTTAGGCATCTACATATTAATTTATTATTACTATTATGTTTAAATAATAATGATGTCAGACATATTTCAATAAATGTAAGATATCTGGATACAAATAACTGAAAATATTATATAGACAATAAAATGTATACATACAGCTTCGTTTCGTTTATTCGTTTAGTCATTTTCCTTGTAGAAAAGAATAATGAAAAAGCTGTAAAATGTTGAAAAACACTTAAAAACTGCTAAAACTGAGAATTTTCAACATTTTTCAGCATTCTTTTCCACGAGAGTTTTGCTTTCACCGAATAAAACGTTTTTATTTAATTATCAATTATTAAAATGTAATAGTACCGACTTACTTGAATGATTACTCGTTTGCCTACTGAAATATATATAGTATTTCTTATACATATACACTCCGTGCTGACTAATAAGCGAATAACGTGCCAAGATAGGTTGCGCCTACGAGGGCTATCCTTCTCCTTCTATGTCTTTGGCGCTTGCGTAGTAGTGTGAGAACAATGCGATATAGGGTGCTTCCGGAATGTTTCCTGCATGCGGATTCTGCATGCAATGGAGTTTTTATAGGAATGTTTTAGTTACTAATAGTAACCTTAGGTATCAATAGTAACTAAGTCTTTTGTTTGCAGTTACTTTGTTTATATTCAATAAATGCGATCTTAAACGCGCACTTGTTACATTAATTAATTTAAAATAACTAACTTATTTAATTAATTAGCTTGAACAATTTCGTCAATTAAAAAAGGAAAGATAATTCTGTTAATATAAATGTGTTCTTTTTCTAAACTGTGAACGCACCTAAGGCGTTCTATAATCGACTGACCATACTGCGTCAACAGGATAAATATATGTATTCAAATTATAAGGACAAAGATAAGACGAGATTTGCAATACCGACCGTCAATTATAAAGCGTTGCTAAGATCATCGACTAAATAAGTATGCATGTCTTTCTCACATTGAGAGTAACAAAGAGGAGATACTACACGACCCGAGCGGCGGGAGATCCGCCCGGTCAACTTCTGGTAACACTGTTTAACAATTGTTTAACTGGGGAGTCTCTCAGTCATATTCACATCTTTGCTTTGACGTCGATGTCGTTCGGCGTCTTTGGTTTGTTGGTATAAACGCGATTAATATATATATTTTTATTTTGTATGAATGACTTAGTCTTTGTAAACATTTTGGATAACAAGAAGTTAATTCTTGAACGACTCAATGACACTCGTGGGTTAGAACGAAAATAGAGCTAGCGCAATTAAGTGAGCGATTATTTTTTTTTCGTTTAATTTTCCTTTTCGACTCTTTTTGACTTATAATAACAATAAACCGCGAAGAGTAAAGGATAATTAAAGTGTATAATATATGATGAAAACAAGTGTTAATTTATTGAGGTATCCATGCTATTTCTATGATTAATTTTGTATGAAAAAAAAGACAACAAATTGCAGGCAATGTGATCGAAATGATAATAATAAAGTTTGAAGTAGTTGGATATTTTTGTGTCATTGCAAATTTCAATATTTTAAATTCATTTGGTTAATTTTGTTTGTTTTTCGTGTGTTGTTAGTATTATTGTATAATGATGCCCTCCAGTCTTCAAGTCGATCAAATGAGTAATGTGCTACTCAACAACCACATCTCTTTATTAGCTAGTTGCTGGTTCTGATGGTGTAAACTTTGGTTGCCAGTGCTTTTAACTGATTACTAATTTTTATACTATTGACCACAATTCAGGTGAGAAGCATTGTTACTTTAATTATCAATAATGTCCGATTGTGCTGTAATTTATTACTATTTGTATTGTATAGAAACTAATTATCTTTCTGTAAAGTTTTTACAATGCGTGGCTTTTTACATTAAACAAAAAGAATTGGCGGATGTACAGTTAATTTAACTTGCGACTGGTACAGCTGCAAAATAATCAAAATAATAGTTGTGAATGTTTAATTGAAAAAGTACAATTTTCAAATAATTTGTATTTTTACAGTCATTCGTTGAAACTAATCGTATAATTTTTGTTTTTGATATTATTTTGAATACTATTCTTCATAATTTATTATATAACTGTTATGTTTATGCACATTTTTAGAATTTATTACAATGTTTTATTTATGATTAGTAACTCTTGGCTAATGTACATATTTATGTATTATATATTAAGAGTTATTCTCATGTAAAAGGAAATAAACAAACAATAATAAGTTTTATTAATATGAAATATTACTATAATCTTGATTACAAGGAAAGGACATTTATTGTTACTCATTTTTATAAAATATTGCAGATATAATATATATCTTTAGAATATAAATTAAAACTACTATACTATAATATATTAATTTTTTAACTAAATTTCATTTCTTTTCTTTTTTATAACAATTTGGATATAGGTTTAAGACAAATTTTTTTAAATATCATTCTCACTTTAAATTTTTTTGCCAAGCAACATTTTAAACATAACTAATATTCATAAATGTTCCAATTTAAATACTTGTATTTATAAGAAATTAATGCTAATTAAATTGCTTCTTATATGAAAATGAAAATTATATTGTTCTTTGAAGATATTTTTTTTCATTTTTCAGAATAATTTGCAATTTAACCAATAAATATTTATAACAATCCGAGACAAAATACTTGTATATGTTATTCATAATTAATACATTACTTAAAAAAGAAAACAAGTGGCAAAAGTTAATTCTTATCATTTAATCAAACTTAAAACTTGCACAAATATGGTTAAATTTTAATTTTAATAATCTTGAAATGATTAAGAAAGGAATTTTACTTATAACATTTATTAATAAAACCAATTTACACAAAATTTTTCAGATATTTTATTAATATATACATTGAATAAGCTGGAAGTGTTTTATTTTTAAGATAGAAATATTGTATTTTATTTTTATATATTATTAATAAAAATAAAACTTAAGAATGGAAATGAATTCTATATTACATTATAACAGAGTGACAGAGAAAAAGAGAGAGTGTTTGTATCATATATGAAGGATTGTTAAACATTAAGGAACCTTACAGTTTATCACGTATAGATAAAGTCCATTATCTAAGTATATTTTTCTGCCTTGTCATATATCGACTGTATATTCAACATAATTGATTCACTGTAAATTGATTGTTTCTTTTAATGTTGATTTACATTATATGTGTATACGTAACTTGTATCTGGATGTCTAAATTCTATAAAACAAATAATTAAATGTTAATATATAATTGCATAATAATTGTATTGGAAAAACGATTTGTTTACGATATTAATTAATTTTAAATTAAGTATTATTATATTTATACTGGTAAAGTGGAGTATAATCTAATAAAAAAATTAAGATTATTTTTGTCCAGTAATTCATTTTTATTTGCGACAAAAAAATAAATAGATGTATTATTAATTACGCTTAAAAATATATATTGTACTGCTATGATTTAATCTGCTTGCTTATAGGCTTTGCGTTACCAAGCTATTATTCTTATTTCAGAATGTATGCTCTTCAAATGCAAACTGCCTGTCAAGGCGACGGATCAACTGAAACGGAAGATCCAAACGTACAACGACAAGAGCCTGTGCAACCTCCGGCACAAGATTTTAGCATGCTAAATATTGTTGAAGCTGTTCAGGTAAATTTTTATAATAATTCTTATAAGTGTTAAAAATGTTCATACATTCAATACTAAGCTGCAAGATAACATTCCTAACAATAAATCAAACAAATAATGTGCTGTATATTACTTTAATACTTATTATTTTAATTTTTAAATTTAAGAATAGTTATTTAAACTTTTATAATTATTTAACACTATATTATAATATAATTTATTTAATTATATATAAATGTTGTTAATAGAATGATAACATACACATCCCAATTTTAATTATTTTAAAAATCACTCAGACCTTGAAAGTGATTTATTTATTTTTCTTCGAATTCTAAAAATCAAAGCATTTAGTACATATAATTTGTATTATTGTTACAGTATGGCGCACTGGATAGAGTAACTGAACTTATAGAAGGTGGTACTGACGTTAATCAACCTGATGTTGATTCTGTTACAATTTTGCACTGGGCTGCAATTAATAATCGTAAAAAAATAGTCAAATATCTAATTGCTAAAGGTGCGATAGTTGATGCTATTGGAGGAGAACTTAATGCCACGCCTTTACATTGGGCCACAAGGTATTTTCTTAATTAAAGTTTAAAACAATAAACTGGAAGACACCAATGTTATGTAAGCTAAACTATAAACAGACATGGATTCAAGGATTTTCTTTTTATATTATTTTATTGCAAATTTTCATAAATATATTTCTGCATATAACAGATAAGTGAACTATTTAAATTGCTAAATATGTACTAAAACTTTTAGGCAAGGTCATTTAGCTACTGTTGTGATACTAATGAGAGCAGGTGCCGATCCAACTTTAAGGGATGGAGAAGGTGCTTCTTGTATACATTTGGCAGCCCAATTTGGTCACACAGCTATTGTAGCTTATCTAGTCGCAAGAGGAGTCAATCCAAATATGCCAGACAGAAGTGCCATGACTCCTTTAATGTGGAGTGCTTATAAAATAAATAGGTATTTATTAGTATTAAATTTAACTTGCACAAATGATTGTATATAATATGTCACGAGTGTCTTAATAATTGCAGCTTAGATCCCACTCGTTTGCTGTTGACATTGGGCGCATCGCATTCTTTAACCGAACATTTACATGGCAATACTGCATTACATTGGGCTATTATAGCGAAAAATAATATAGCAATATTAACTCTAGTTCGTCACGGAGCTTCATTAGATGTTCCAAATTTTGAAAATGAAACACCAATGACATTGCTCGCTCCGCACGTAGGAGCGGCTTGGTTAGGTCACAAAGTTACAGAAGAGATTAAAGAGAAACAAGACCGAACGAAAACGTGGTGTAGAGATAAAGTGAGTAATGTTGTTTTTATGAAAATATCTAGGAAAAAGGAATTATTCGTCTTTATTACAAATCAATATTTTATTTCCAGAGAATACGATGGTATTGTATGGCTGGTACGCCATTTATAGTATTTTATGCGATAGGAATGGTGTTTGAAAGTAGATTTGACTATTTAATAAAATTAGTCGCGCTTGTTACATTGTATTTAGCAGTTTACTCAGCAAACCATTTTATATTTGATGAAAGACTTTGTCGCATTTTACCAATATCAGTTTATTTGGCTACTAAGGTAAGCTATGCTATTATACGTATAATTAATATAATTATGTATAATTCTTTTTAATTGTGGATATTTTTGTGGATATGATTATATTATTATAATATAAATTTTAGTTATTTAACTAATTGTATTAAAGTATGAATGTAATTTTTTTGTAAGTTTTAAGTAGTAAATTATCTTGTACAAAATATTAATACTAATAATTTCAGTTGTGGATATATATAACTTGGATATTCTGGTTGGGAATACATGCAACTTGGTATTTATGGATACTATTAGTTGGTGGATCTGTTCCTCTATGGATATGTTTCTTGCAGTGTTGGAAAGGAGATCCAGGTGTTATAACTGCTACCCACGAGGATAAATTAAATGTATTTATTAATCATAAACATAATATTTATTAATATTAAAAATTTTTTCTTAATTTTTAATTATGTACTTGCATACAAAAGCTTTAAAATTTGTAGTGAAAAAAGGAAAAGATATCGCCTGCATGAGGAGAATAATAATACTGTAACCTATTATTTTATTTTGTTGCACGCAATATTTTTTGCCATAAGCATTCAAAAAAATTGTGCATTATTCACAAGTTTATGATTACTAGATTATTTTGCCTCTATATTTATTTTCAAGAATAGAAGCTCTATCATTAACATGTATAACAATACTAAGAACTAATTAGGAATTTGCTAATTTTTCACTGTCAGTAGAGAATATAATTAACAAGACTGGTATTGTGATCACAGTTGTGATTTCCTATTTGGAACATTGCATTAATAATATTTATAATATAATTCAGTTGTTGGCAAAAATGAGTGAATAATGTGCAATTATTTTGTATAAAAATTCCTAGTAAACAAAAGTCTGCTGAATTCATTTAAAATTAATAAGAAACAATTTAAATATTACTTTGCAGTTTTTTTTTTTAGATATTTTCAGTGCATTTTGCGTAATGCAAATTTTATATTATAATTTCTACTTTGTTTAAAATATGTTTAAATGTGAATAATATAATTTGCTGTATTTTAGGCAATAATAGAGTTAGCAGAATCAGGCGGTTTTGAGCCTCAAAAGTTTTGTTATACTTGTTTAGTTAGAAGACCAATGAGATCAAAACATTGCGCTACTTGTGATGTTTGTGTCGCAAGATTTGATCATCACTGTCCATGGATAAATAATTGCGTTGGTATGTTAATTTAATTTAATTTAATTTCGTGTAATGCCTTGTAAGTTTTAAAGTATTATCGAAAGAATACATACGTTAAAGAAATAATAAAAATTTCTGCTGTTTAGTGCAACAAAAAGGAAGAGTAATACATATTTTTCTGTTAAAATTAAATTAAATATAACTTTGTACTTTAAGTATATAAATTTATATATTAAAAGTCAACCATTTTCAGGAGCCCAAAATCACAAATATTTCCTTGGTTTCTTGTTATCGATGCTATGTCTTTGCATTGTTGTATTAACAGCGAGTGTGCAATATTGGCAATTTGAATGTTGGAAAAATTTGACTGTGGATCATCGAGCGGACAATTATCTTGTAGCAGCAGCTACGTGTGACCCTTGGGTGATGTGGGTAACAGTTAACACAGCCCTGCATTCATTCTGGGTCGCTATTTTGTTAGCATGCCAGTGTTATCAGGTATAATTATTTTTATCTTATATAAACTTGAAATTAACCAAGTATTGTAATAAATACATAAGTTTCATTTGTAAAATAACAAACGTTTGTTCGTATTAGATTATGATCCTTGGGATGACCACCAACGAACGAATAAACGCAGGTCGTTACAGACACTTTGACGGCGGGAATCCTTTCCATCGTGGCGCCTTGCAGAATGCGGCTGACTTCTGCGACTGTAGTTTCTGTGGGTTCAAAGCGAAGCCCAGTTCCGATTGGTTGCATAGCTTCGACATTAAACAAAGCATTGAAAAGTTGCCTTTGCTCACCACAAAGGATAACTTTCAGTATGTTTAGTAACTTGGAATGTTTTTCACGGAAAAACATTATATCTAGAAATATTTAACGAAATTCGTTAACAATTTCTGGATCATTGATATGTATGACTCAGAGATTTTTATCTTAATGACGTCTCTTTTTATACACAATATACACATAAATATACACCAGGATTATTTTAATCACTTTTTACTATTCCATTTTATATATTTTTTTCTTGGTTTGTACAATTTTAATACTATAAATTCGAATGAATAATATTAATAAAATACTGTCCAATCATTTGAATTGTATATCCCAATTGGAAAACTTTAAGCCGCAACGGTCACATTGCACAAAGTTTGATTGTTTAATCCAAGTAACTTCCACATGCAGAAAACAATTTTGTTAAATGAACCAAATATTCTATCATTATGCAACAAAAGTAGTTTGTTGATAAACTAAACAGATTTGTTTGATTTAACAATATTTTTCTGTGCGCGCTGTAATGTAATAAGTTTATGAAAATGCAGTATACGAGGTGTATTATGAATTCAAGAAATGCAGCTGAAAATCCTGATGTCTATTTAAATATTTATAACATTGTAACTTAATGACAAGAAAAGCTAAAAGTACGCTTAAATTTATTTTAATTTACATTAGTTTTATTTATTGTAACTTATACGGACAAATATATATATATATATATATATATATATATATATATATATATATATATCAATTAGTTTTCCACATTGCACAATATTAATACGTAATCGCTCATAGATTGCGTTTTAGATTATCTTTATCTCGGAATACGAACAATGAAATTACAAATCTAACGCTGTAATATATTTTAACGATGTATTTGTATTATATAAATACACGCGACATCGTTCACTAAGACTTTATTACTTCATTGCTCAATGCTTTAAAATGATGAGCGATTACTGATCGTTTAATAGCTGATGCTGATTTCACAACAAACTACTAACTACTTATTTCCAATATTTATCAGAAATATCTGGTGTAATTAAGTGAGAATAAACATTTAAGTACATACAATTTTACGAAATACGTATAATTTTAATCATATTTTACAGCACCAAATGTCTTTCTTTTTCTTTTTTATAATTAACAACGCACACGACTGATAAATTAATATTTCTCTCCTCTGAGTTTTAATGTGAGTCATTAATCGTTGCAGATCGGAAAATCCGCAATTGATTATTCAAAGTTGATGATGACTCCTAATGTGGATTTATTAAGGCCAAGTCTTCTGGATTTTTGACATTATTTTTATCGGTGTGTATATATTATTTAATTATCTTAGCCACATCAATATGTTCCTTGTAGTCATTTGATTAGACTTCTAGATACTTGAACATTGTTGTTTTATCATTATTTGAAATTATGTAAGTTTATTGTTGATGTTTGTCGATAATCCAATGAGCAACAAACGATTAGAATAGTAACATTAACGATATTATTTTACTATTGCAACATTGATTTACATTTGAGCATTTTTGCACTGCTTGCTAGATATTTCTGATGATTGTTCATTTCTTGATACACTAAATTTCCACAGTTTTTACATTTTTGGGACCGAACCTGTTCTCAGTTTTTATACTTATTCATCTCTCTCAATCTTACATACGCTACCAGTGAAATATTTTGCAAATATTGTGAGTTTAAAAAGTGGAGAAAATGAGGTATAATAATGGATTTGCAACAATTTTATCGTTATCACAGTTAAGACAATTTTCATAATCGAACAACTGATTTAAAAATATACAACGGTTAATTCGTAACAATTGAACATTTTCAGAAGGGTTTTTTGCAAAAATGTCACCTTCTGTCCATAGACTTTCTCTTAAATCTTTTATTCTATGGAAACATAACATATAAATTTGTCTCAAGAAGATTTTTCTCATCAGACAACAGAATCAAGATTGTTGAATTATATACAAGTTATTGCAACTGATTAGTCTTCAAAATACTTGTGTGCAATTCATGCTTCCTTGTTGAATATTCGTAGAACAAAAACAATATTTAAATATTGCTAGAATGTAATGAGTGTTTTTTTGTATAATAGTATATTACATAACAAGTTGTGTAAAGTAGGTAACTGTCAATTAGTGGCTGTCACAGTACGAGTTGTCATTTACCTACTTTCATGTACTGCTGCGAATGAACTTTTCACAATAAGTGCAAGAAAGTACTACTTTTTAAGACTTTACTATGATAATATGTAGTAGCTTTGATGCACATGTTGTGAAGGAAATATTTGAACTGGATAAACCTGTATATCCCATCATTATCAATGCAAAAGACTTAGTAGAACAACATTTTCTAACATCTAGATACAAAATTTTAATATTTAATTACTTTCGAACCTCTCGTAGGGATCGGATTAAAAATTTTACTCCCTTATATAGTTTTTCATTCTCTCCACCAATCTCAGAATTACTTAGAGTAGTGGGGGGAATGAGAACAAGATTTGCCGTTGTATTTGAGAATGAAATTTGGATATGTATGTGGGGTCTCCTTATGAAGTGGATCCCCGTGGGAGGTTCGAGTTTATATACATAAATAAATACTTTCTTATTCATATTATTATTTTAGTTTATTATAAAAGCAAAAGAAAATGTCTTTTTATCATGACAATACGTCAATAAAACCATTACCTATCATTAAAATGTCAATAATATTAGATCATAAATAATATTTGCTTAATCAAAGTAATTAATACATGAATTTTAGTTATTTATTTTAAAAAATAATTATGAAATTATTAAATATATATTTTTTTATAATTTTGTAAACACTTTATGTATGAAAATTAATACACCAATAATATAATTTTTTCCATATTAATCCGTTATGACATATTATGCAATAGTTAGTTTGCATGTTTTTATTACAACATTTAATCTTTTTGATTGCTAATTTTTGATGCTGGGTATATTTTACAAAAAGATATGCTCAATTCCTATAAAATAAAAGTACATGACTTAGTAAATTTCAATTTGTATGACAAATTGAGTCATTTAAAATGCTGAAAATTCAAAATACCTAAAACCAATTAACTTACATAAATAACTTAATTAAAAAGTAATGACCAAATTCCTTCTTTTCAGTACAAATAAAATCAAATCGAGTCAAATAAATACTAAGATGTTCATATATGATTTAAGAATTGAGTCTATCTTTACACATTATTATTAATTCCAATTTATCCATTGATAAATGAATTAAGAAGTAAGAGTAGTTTTTTTTATGTTTGTTTTTCTTTTGTACGCAAAATATTTTCCTATTATAAATTATCGCAATTGTGAATAATAATTTTATACATTCAATTATTTGCAAAGTGCTGTGTAAATGAGAGATAAATGAGAATCAACCTAAAGGCACAATATAAACTAAACGTGTACTTACGGAGCTGTTGGACGCCCGACATTTGCTTCAACAGATATAACTTTTAACTTAAAATATCTATAACTTCGTTTCTTCATTTAAGCTTACGTCCATTGTAAATGGCTTTTAATTAAACAGTATTTGTGTGATGAAATGGTGAAAGTGTTACTTTAATAATCTAAGATGTAATAATTAAATTTTGTTGGAAATGCACTGTTAAAATTGTAGCATTTAGGCACAGGAAATGTTGCGATAAAATGTGTATTGGGATGATGTTATGATTGTTTGAACAAATAAAACGATTAAATGACATTTGCGCCTTAAAGTGAAGGACTCTACATTTTTAACAGTGCTCATATGTATATAATTATTTGTATGTCAATTTCTCTATTCACATATTGTAATAATAAGAAAATCTATTCCAAAAAATCATTGTCGCGTGCTTCAATTTGTTTACGAAGAATATATCCGTAGCATTAATTTGTGTCAAAACTGCCATATCACTTAATGTTTACTACATATATAATTTTCGTGACAAATAAGCGTAACGTTTGACTTTATTAGCGATGTTTTAATATTTTTTATATTATATAAAGCATATAATTATAAGTTTGAAATAAGATGTCTCCTTCCTACTCTTTGTGTAAGTAAAATAGCAATGCTTAACTTTTGTTTAATAAAGAAACAAAATTTGACTGATCATAAGTATTAAAATACACTTCTTTTCAATTAATGTAATACAAATTTCCTTAATATCGCTTATATAGTAACAATAGTTTTTAGTTTTTATTTAGAAATTCTTTTTTAAAGAATTGTTACATACAAAGAATAGAAATTAATTTGTTTTAAATTGACGTGCTTTATCAGTTTATTATTTATTATATAATAAAATCAATACATAATTCTACAAAATTATAGGTTATTTACTAAAAAATGGCGGGATCTATTATTTACTCTAAATATGAAAGTATGAATTTACTATACAATTTTATTTTTCTTTACAAAATTGTCATTATACATACCTAACTTCAAGCAATACAGATAGTCATTTTTAATTATTTCCATGGGTTATAATTTTAATTAATAAACACTTTTGTAATATTTAATATTATTTTTTAATAATTTATCGTAAGTAGCTATGGAGGAAGAATGTCCTTGTACAACAGATACCTCCGATCAAGTCAACGAAACTTCCATATCTACAAACACAAATTCTACGCAAAATTCATCTGACTGTACTCATCAAACAATTCTGGAATGTAACGCAGGTTAATTATTGTACTTTTAAATATATACCATGTATGTACTTGGCAACATATAAACAAACACAATCTTTCAGTTTTAACACCAGCAATGTTCATAATGTTCTTATTAGTTTTCTCGTTAACTAATAAAAAAAAGCTTTGAGCACTGCTAAGAGAGCTACGATAAAGCAGCAATTAATAAAATGTTGCTTTTGCAGGTTGTTCGCATGATAAATTAATGTGGCCTGCGTTTCACTGCAAATGGCCTATAAAAGAATACCTAAAACGGACAAATAAATGCTTAGCTGTAAAAATGAAAAATCAATATAATTATGCCAAGGTTAACATTTGAAATGTTCATAATGATCACTAATTTAATCTTCGATGCACTATGCTTAATTGATAAATTATTAAATGTACAATTTTATATTGAAGCCATTTGCGTACAGTGAAATTTCAGAAGGAATTCCGAAAAAGCACAAAGGATCTAAATTGGGCGCATCAAATTTAAAAACAAAAATTGAAGAACAGGCTGAAGAACAATTAGAGAGCATTGATATTTATTATTTTGACCATGGAAACTCAGCGTATGTGCATTATTCTTTAAATAGCAACAATAATGTTGTTATTATGGTCATTGTACTTGACTGTGCTGAACAAAATAAATATTCAACTTAGTATAGTTAAGATAATAATCCGTTGAAACAGTACCAAAAACTGATCAACAGCTTTTTAGAATGTAAACTCCTTATTTTGTTTGAATGATATAATTTCTTGAGATCAAAGAAAAATTTTGTTTTCTAGCGCAAGTCTTGTACAAGTGTAATTGAAATGTACTTTTGTAAAATAGATATTATCGAACAACCGACTCGCATCCCATAATTACAATGGAAAAGTGCGCTGAAAGGACGAGCGATGTGGCTACGCGCTTTTGGGCCGAAATTTTCGGTACAATTCATATTGGCGTTGCATTTGTAGTGGCTTTTATTCTCCAACTTTTTAGATTTATGCTGTACAGCATTATACGACCCCTCACTATAGGGTTATTACAGCTATTCGCTGATTATTTTATTAAACCATTTTTATCCATCTTATTTAACGCCCTGATCCAACCTATCCTTATACTTTTTTACAATATATTTACATCGATTCGTGACCTCTGTGAACCGATAGCTCAAGGCTTTGGATATTTCCTAGCAGAGTTAGTTAAATTATGTCGAGCATGTAGAGTAGTAGAAATAACTAATAACAATACCACTCCTATTGTATAACATATCAAAGTGTCAATAAATAATAAAAAAAATAAAAAAGAATTTCAATTGAAATCAATATATTTATAGAGGTCAAAGGAATATATGATATCACATAGTGAAAATTAACTAAATTAACTGAAAATTAAAATTGCATTGAAATAATACTGATATTTTTAACAAATTTGTTTCGTTTCTTGTGTCAAAGCGAAGCATTCATAAATCATGAGACGCAAATGCGCATAAATACTTAGATGACGTCAGTTTCTGTATTAACATGTGAAACTTTCTTCTCAAAATGGAAATCTACAGAAATTTTCCGTCTCAGAGTTCGAAACCCTTCGATTGAACATAATTTTTAAGAACAAAAATGTAATATACGGGACGTGTAATAAAGAAATCTAATAATTAGAACTAGAAAATATTATATTTTTTTATTTTTTAACTTTTTTCTTTTTTTTGTGTCGTTTTTTTACAATTTCGTTTCATCACACTGCAATATATTCTGTTACAAAATAGTCATAAAACACGACAAGACGATTTAACCCATTAAAATATACGCAAATGAATGCAAAACGTAATACTTTGTTTATCAAAAGATGGATTTACACGAGAGTTGTATGTGTTAATGGGTTAAGTCATGTACTCCTAACAAAACAAGTACCATTTTGTCGCCACTTTGATACAATGCAGTTATAAAACAATGCAAACGAAAGAAATGTTGCTGTATCACAACGATGGTTTTGAGCATTTCAAATATGACTAAACATCTCTCTAACCGAGACAGAAAAGAAACATAGGATAATTTAATTACTTAATAATAAATAACACGAATAAATTAGTTTCATTAAGTACGAAACAAATAAACAGAAAAATGCAACATTTGCTTCTATCAGGTAGGCTCATATATTAACTGTCTTTGCTTACTTTTTTAATTACATTAATTTTCATTTTTCATTTAACTTTCTTTGCAATGTTACTTGTTTACTCTCCGAAACAGTTCTTCGCATTTCATCTAACACTGTAATTAATGGTTAATAATAGTTTTTATTTATTTATTTTTTTTTCATTATTATTCGCGCGCATCCTTATAATTTAATAAATTATTTACAATCTCACAAACAACAAACGGAGGAACCTAATTTATTTCATATAATAGCTTCACACTTTGCTATTTACAGGTACTACGGATTTTTTATTTTTTACACAACAGCACTCGCATTATCTTGCTTTATCTTCTATGAACGATTTTCATTTAATTTCTGTTAATTTTTCTGCTCATTAAAAATATTCTTATTTATAATTTTTTTTTTTAGATATTAATTTCTTAGCATTATGATATTGCGAGCTTAACAGCATTTTATTTCAGAAGGCATTAAAGAACAAACAAATATCTATCATCACCTAGCTTCAGGAACTGCAACCTCTGGCTCCGATATTATCTTTATCTAGGAGGTGGTAGTCGTATTAGGAGTATCTTGGATGGCCATTGATTGCGAATTTAATGATGTTGAATCTCCTACAAATTGGTCTTCTTTCATTAAAAATTAATTTATTAATAAGAATTCATTAACTTCTTTGTTACAACAAAAAATTAAATTCATTAATTGTAAATTATCGATTTTCTTTTGTTATAAAAAGCTATTTAAAATTTCAATTCAAAAACTACTATCGAATTATACCAATTAATAAGATTAATCTAATTTATTAACTTATGGTACAGTATACTGTATAACAAAATTTTAACAAAAAGCATTGTTAGATAATTACAATTAATAAATGTAAGTATAGAAATTTCAAATTCATCTTACCCAAAAGAGCTGCTTCCAAATCTTCAAGTATTTCAGTTTCTTTAGAATCAATAAGGTTGAATCGGTGATTAAGAAGTGTAAGATGGGCAAAAACACAATTGAGGTGAACATGCAATCCTAAAAGTGCCACCTCCCTAAAGTGGCAGTGATAAATATGTGCCACTACGTGGTATAGTAATCGTAAAATCTTGCGTACAATCGATTCAAATGAACTTGGAAACTCGTTTGCTGTAAAAAATGTGTTGAACATAAAAAAATACGTTAATTTCAATTCTACGCTACTTACAACAATGTTTCTAAAATTATTTCTATACAAATAGAAAATAATGTGACCAGTTGATTTTGTTAATAAAAAATTTTTGATTTTTAAAACCCCAGTGAACATTATTAATTCACTTAATATTTTAAACGTTTATTAAGTTTTAATTGTTTTATTCTTAAATTAAAATACACTTGTTTCATTACAAATGATTAATAATTCTATGGTAAATAACAAATTAAAGTATTTTTGTGCATTGTAATTTATTTGGTTAAAAATTTGTATGAAATAATCATAAATAATAGATATAAATTAGATAAAGGTATTAAAACAATGAAACGAACGCTACCTTATAGTCAAAAACAATGACTCACCATATTTTGTTGGAAATACAGTTTCGTCACTGACTGTACGCTGTGTAAATGTCATGACATAATCTATGTATTGTGGCGCTGCTACTCTAGTTTTTTTCCCTTTCTCATCGAACCATAAATATGTCCTAACAAAATAAAAGATTAACAGCAGTTTATTAATAGCGAATCATTATAATGATAACAATTCTTGATAACAAATTTTACATACCTTAAGCCAGGTCCCGTCATGTCCGGACATCCTGTCATAGTACAGAATTCAGAAATAGTGCCATATACTAAATTAATGTGGTCAAAAAGTGCAAGGGTATGAGAAGCGAGCCATTCATTATAGTCGAGGCCGGGGGGCAAGTCGACGAGCACTTTGAGATCTAATTCCGGTAATTGTCTTTCAAGAGCCGATTCCTCGAGATACAATTTTGGATCTTCCGAGGTTCCCGCATCTTTTTCTTTTCGTCGAGCTTTTCTGCAAGCAAGATATATTTTAACTAGCATTATTGATCTGTAGCTTATTGCATAATTCTGGCTTGACACATCACTTTAGAGACAGGAAAGAGAATACTTTTCAACATAATAATTAACAATGCTTTCCACAATAAAAAGAACCGGAAAAAAAGGATTTAATTTCCATCGCCATCTTTTCATTTCCATTGATAACCTTTGATTTCTATTAATCACTAATTGTTTAAAATGTAATTCCTAAAGAATGATGTAAAACATACATCTTGACGCATTACTAAAATATTACATAATATTGTTGTAATAATCTCATTTGAATTGTCAAATGACATTCACTCAATATTCCAAGAATACTGTTTGTTTATAGGATAACAATTAGTCCAATAGGAAAAGATATTCCAAAATATTTGAATCGTATTTGAAATAAATGTTCCTACCTGTAACTTTAGAAATACCTATCATATATTTC
The DNA here is from genome assembly GCA_022817305.1 of Leptoteleia sp. ZL-2020. Lineage (NCBI taxonomy): Eukaryota > Metazoa > Arthropoda > Insecta > Hymenoptera > Scelionidae > Leptoteleia > Leptoteleia sp. ZL-2020. The sequence goes on along the minus strand of JABFPN010000345.1, from coordinate 250 downwards.
CAACCAAATATTTTTATACGTATTATTTCCTTACTATCTGACCATTATTTCAATTAAACAGATAATTGTATTGTGTCGAAAGAATTTTTGTTACATGACGTTTCAATTGTACATTGCAATCATTTTTAGATAACTATTATTCATTTAAAGAAAAAAAACATTACTAATAAAAGTATTAAATTTTAAACAGTCAAATGTGTTTTATGTTTATAAAATGTTGGATGAATGAAATGGGGGGGGGGGGGGGGGG
>JABFPN010000344.1:0-51567 GCA_022817305.1 Leptoteleia sp. ZL-2020 | reverse complement strand
TATATATATGTGTATAAGTTGATAAGTTGTATATTTTTATTTGAAATGAATAAGCAAAATTATAAATTATTTATATTAAAATATTCAGTTTAACTGTAAACATAGAGTCAAAATATTATGATAATTATATATCGACCTTATACTTGATATAAAATATAAGAGATATATATATAATTAATATTTATGTTTACCTCAAATCCCTATTAAATTCTTGCACAGGATTATAAAAAACATTCTGTTTTTCATAAACTAAAATTTCTGCTTGACCTTCCTTAATAATGTTTGGTGAAATTTCTGTTTTTTCATCGGCAACCATTGTAAAGGAATCCATGAAGTATTAAAAGTCACAAACAATTGTTATTTATTTTTTATATAAATATATGTTGTTGTTGGATAGTGGCCACAATATGAACATATATACATATGTATTATACAGACTTTTGACATAAAATTAACAATGAAGCCATGTGCTAGAATTGCTTATTCGACTACGTTCCAAAACTAATTCATAACATAGTGCATCTTTGTTTAATCTCTTGAAATTTATATGTCCGTTTCACTGACACGTTAGGGGTCTTCAGTGTTAAATATCTTTGCAAATATAATTGGATCGACTAAATTTTTATTATATTGTCAATATTTTTGTATGAGTTTTTGTGATCTTTAATTTTAATTCTTTATAAATATGTCAAATGACGTAATATCTGAAGTTGTGGCTTGAAATGGCAAGCCTGTCTCGAGTTTCCGGCGTGTACCCTAATAGCAAAAAATATTTATAAAATATTTATGGAAATTATTTTATAAATACTAAAATGTCCACCATATAATATTTATGTTATATTACATTTATATTTCAAAATATTTATAAAATATTTTACAATAATATTGTTCAATATTATGTAAAATATTACATAAATATAATCGTGTGGACATTAGAATATTTAAAAAATATTTTTACTTTTAACAACAATTATTCATAAAATATTATACAAATATTATGTGTTATTAGGGTACTTTTTTAACTATGAAATGTTCGAATACCTCCCTTGTGGAAAAGAATGCTGAAAAATGCCGAAAAAAACTAAAACATGATGATCATTCTCAATTTCAGCAATTATTCAGTGTTTTTTTAGCGTTTTTCGACATTTTCAACATTTTTCAGCATTATTTTTCACAAGGGTTCTATTAAAAATATTCGAACAAGTTTTTATTTGTTATATTTGAGCCAGCTTGAACAACTTTAATGACAGGTATGCATTTAATGATTCTTCATTAAATTCATTAATTATATCTAAGTGGTGAATCAGAAACATTATATCTAAATATAATATTGCTACCTGCACTTCATATTTGTATGTTTTTTGGCAAAACATTGTTTTTGTAACACATATGCCATTAGGATTGTGAAATATAATAAAAGTGATACACATCCTGTTTCACAAACATGCAAAAATATATAGATAAAAATGTATAGATAAAAATATATAAAAATATGTAGAAGTTAGATGTAACCCTTCTGAAACAACCAATTCAGCTTTTAAAATTTGTATATGGAATGTTATTAATTGGTCTTAACTATTAAGGAATACATAAATGTAAGAAATGAAATGCTAAGCCTATTATAAAGTAACTTCGTTGGGTTGAAACCATTTAAATTGTCTAGTTAAATACCGTAAATGTTAAATTAAATAAATGATTTGGAAATAACTCATACAAAATCTGCATCTTAAATGGTAATTAATAATTTGATATCTAATAGAGAGTAATATTCAATTTTCCTTAATGAATAACTTTAAATTAAACTTGTATATGTATAATTTTTCTTTTTATCAGGCTTATATACTTGATAATGGTTATTTCTATGGTTATTTCTATTCAGTTGTTTATAATATAAAATTAAATAATTTAAAAAAATAATAGTAACTACTTTTTAAATCAATTTAATACAATTACACAGCTAATTATATATTTATATATATATATGTATATTTTTGCTTTGAATTATTCTAATTAAGCAAGTTTAAATTTCCCGCCATCGATATTCAGTTATTATTGCTCAAGCAGGGAACCGGATATAGCGTTTCAATAACGAAACAAACTGAACATTTCCGATGAAAGTAAAGAAGAAAATCCGACGAAAATGAGAGCTCGGCAAAAGTATATGATTGTAGTGTAATATCCTAAACAAATTTCTAGAATATCAATTTCTAGAATATCAAAATAATATCCTAGGAAAGTGCTATGTTCCAAAATTAATTGGCAGCACTGTGCATCTTCTTCCGACTTAGTAAAATATATGTTTGTCTCATTAGTATTACCCAGTAAACGAGAAATTATTAAAAATTATTCAAATGCACAAACCTTTATTGAAACTTATTGAAATTTATAGAACATTTTAGAAATATGATACATTTTAAAAAATTTTAAAAATAAATTATTAAGAATTTTAGAAATATGACATTGATTAAAAAGTTTTAATACACGTTTGTGTATTTAAATAATTTTTAATAATTTCTCATTTACTGGGTAACGTTTAATGTTGAAACAAACCTTTGGCGTGTTCGTAATATAACCACTCACTCAGTTAATAAAGGACAGATAATTCTGTTCACATAAATGCATCCTTTATTAACTGAGTAAGTGCTTGAATAATGAAAATGTCACTTAAGTTTAATCATTAAACTACGCGTATGAAAAAGAATGCTGAAAAATTCTGGAACATGTTGAAATACGCTGTAAAACACTGAAAATTGCTAAAATTGAGAATGTATTTTTTCTGTTTTTTCATCAATCTTTTCCACTAGGGTATTTCTCTGTCTTTGATTTTACCTTGCAAACAAAAAAAGAAAGAGATATATGTTAATGATTTATTTGAATATAATTGCTTAGAGCATAGGCTCCCAGTTTTATTATATGTATCTCAATAATAGCCCTTGAAGTCGAATGTTCCAGTGAATATCTTTTCCTAATAACTCATTATTCTTCCAAAATCAACTATTCGTTTCCTAAATTAATATTGATTACGCGAAAAAGAAATACATTGCGACATTTTTAGCAAAATTAATCTAATCGCAAAAAAAAAAGCATTTAGATTCCAAAAAGGACCGGTTCTCCGAACAAACGAGCCCTCCGAAAAGGTTGGCGATCCTGTTTGTCGGAGTTTCCGTGGAACAGCAAATCAGCGCCGTGCCTTTTTCATCGCAACCTACACCCCCTCGCCCCTCAGCCGCCCTGGAACCTCCCGTTATCGCTCACGTATGTCAACGGTAAAAAGGGCCGTCAAATCAAACATGGCGTTCACTAGGTAATCTTCGTGAGTGCCAAGGATCCGTTTGTAACATTGATGCAGGTTCGAGTGAGCTCCCACGGGCTGACGCGAGGCTGCGGCTCGTCGGCCTATGTGCCGCAAGCAACGCCGCGATAAAAGTGTCCGCGTTAAGCTCGGCAACCCAGCGCCCAAAGCGCCCGTGTAAACAGTGCCGCGGGCCGCGGCGATACACACCCTGACGGACCGATTTTCGATCGAGTGCAAGCAAAACCAATTGCCTCGAAATCTACCCGTTCCCTAGTTTTGGCAGCAGCCATTCCACCGTTGGCGTTGCTGTCGTCATTGGTGCGACGTTCGGTAGGGAAAACATGAATGTCGTCGGTCAGTCTGTTTGCGGAAAGCGAGAGGTGTGTATGTCACTCCGGTCGGTTGCTTAATACCTTTTTTTTCTTCTTTTTTTTTTTTACACTTTCTTCGTTTATTTATCCATATTTATCGAACCTTCGTCATATTCATAAAACTGTGAACGTTATTTTACATTACACTTTTCACATTCGCAATACTTCTGCATCATACACTTCGTCGCGAGACTTCCAACGTTCAGGTAATTTAGCAATTATTTTCGATTTACAAGAATAAGCCGAATTTTAACAATTCAAGCCGATTTTGGTCGTTTCGTTTTTTTTTTCTTTTTTTTTTTTTGCAATTTTCCGCCTTCCATGTGATAACATTATAAAGGATATTTAGGCGGTCGATTGGAATTGATTAATCGATTAAAGTGTATTTTAATTTATATTTAATGAAGAATTTTGTATAAAATTATATTTGGAAGACTAATATTGACGAAAAGTGTCGAGCAAAGTTGTTGGCCATTGATTCAAAGGTTTATTTGTGTGTGGGCATTAGATTTCAAGATTTTTCTGAATTAATTCTATTAATATTGTATTATTTGAAATATCAAGTTGTATGTAAAGTAGCAAAAATTTTGTTCAGTTTCGAACAAAGGGATTTTGTTGCAGTTTTGTGTGCTAATACAAAATCAACCTCAAAAGCAAATACACTGTAATATCAGACATTATTGTCTTTATATATTCTTTCAATAATATTATATTCTTAACTAAATATTTACCTCAATGAGGTTCGCCAATAATTATATTCCCCTTGAAATTTGAATTTTCTGGAAACTTTCTACATACATATTTTGCAATCATATATTGAAGTAAAAAAAGAAGTAAAAAAATTATAATATAACATTTTTACAAGTATTTCAACTAATAAGACTAGGCAGGTGGCACATTGCTTTTTTTAGATTTTATTTACCACCACGTTTTATAAATTTAGTATTAGTAAGCAATAATGCTTTTCGTCATAGTGTATAATTAAGTGAATATAGAAGTTTGTGTGCAGGACAAAATATTAACAAAGATTAATTTCACTTAATTTCAGAAGCTTTACAAAGAGATTAACTTTTTCATGCAAATTTAAAACATTGTAAATATAATGTTAAAAATTATTTCTACAAAATAAGAGAGGAATTATTTAATCGAATTAATTAGTAATGTATATAATCTAAATATATATTATATGTTCTGATCCACTAAATTTAATATATAACTTATTTTTAAACAACGCATTAACAAACCTTTTTTTTTATTTTTATATAAATTTCAAATCATAAATTATTTATAACTGGTTAACTTGTGGTATAAATGTATAATTAGTACATATAACGTTAGATTATATCAGTTCTGATAAAATATTTTATTTAATAAATTATACAAATAAGAATTGTAGTATTAACAAAAGAACTTAACAAAAATTATATTAAAAAAATAATTAAAATATCAAATATCAGTAAAAAATTTAAGAACATATAATATAATAATAAGTTATTAAAGTATATAATTTGACATTATATTTTATAGGATGATGAAATTTATTAATAACATATTAGAAAATCAAATATTCTTAAAGATAGTGGAAATATGTCAAATTTATGTAGTAGTTCTTCATTCCAAAATACATTAAATTATAATTTATTTTCTTCTATAATCGCAATAATTTTTGCAACTCAAAGATATTTCTGAATAAAAATAAAAAGCAATAATATGTTATTTAAATTTCAATTATCAACTTGTTATATGGGGGGAATAAAATTTATACATATGCAATGATGTACTGCTACTTTTGTAGAAAGTAACAAATAATTAATTATTTGTAGTATATTCTTGCTTGATTGGCGACAAACAAAAGTCGCTCAGATTTCAAGAGCTAAGGGCAGCTCTGTGTGTTTACTTCCTATATGCCGCCAGGCGGGCATACGCCAAAAGGCTTGTCTACCTTGATGGACCACGGAATACCGGATGCTCGTCATCGGAGCGAGCGCTTGATACAATACTCAGAGAATGGATCTCCATTTGCAAACACTTCGTCTAATTATTCGCCTAGGTACCAGCCCCTCTCAAAGCCGAGTCACACCTTTAAGTAAGAATTATTTATGATTTTGATCACTGTTACTGTAATATCAGTAAATTTCTTTTTGTACAAGTACTATATACCTATGATAAGAAAAATTATTATTTCATTCGACCGGAAAACAATTTTTGTTTAATTTTTCTTTAAAGCAAATATTCGCAACTCTTTAATATTATATTAATGTATAAAAAATGCATAGGCTTATAAACATATTATGAATGTAAACATTTATATATGTTTTTAGGGAAGAAAAAGGAATAAATTGATTATATTTATTATTGATTGATAATGATATTTGCAAAAATATCACTATTTCTTGTTGAAATTTATACAGAAATTTCTGGAACTGTATCCAAAAATACTTTGACATTTAATGGCAGTTCTGAGGATATACCCAAAACTATTGGGTCTTGAACCTGCAGCGATTGGTCTAGAAATTCATGTCAAATGCATTCTTAAAGATTCAGTTCTTTTGTTTTAATTTTGTTCCATGCACTGAGAGAAAAATTTGTGTAAAAATTGTAATTTTCCGTTGTAATTTGAGGACATGATGGACAAGGTTGGGAAAAGTACAATAAAAAATTGTACAATGTATTCAAACATTTGTAGAAATAAAGTGAAAAATCATAATATTTACGTGTTCTCAAATTACAAAAAAAGATTACAATTTTTACACAAATTTTTCTCTCAGTGTGCATTTCTAATATCATTTCAATTTGTTAACAAAAATATTAACTTTAGTTATAAATATCCATGTTTAAGAAATGTTATTTCTTAACTACAAAATTGAATTTTCTCTGCACATTACATACAACAAAACTATTCAGTTGGAATATATAGATACTTTTTATTTCTGTTTTAAGAGTTGAGCTTACGTAAATTGATTGCGGGGCTTTACAGCAAGTTTCTACTCTATTTGATAAAAGTTCCTTGTTTGAAAGAATTTCTATACCTTTAACAAAATTTATTAAAAATATAATACTCAACACGTTGGTTTCTTCTTATACAAAATGTTTTTCAAGTTAAATGTATTATCACTTAGATATCATTTTTAGAACAAATTCGTCTATAAAATATAAATATAAAATTAACTTGTAACTAAATTTATAAATATCAAATCAACTTATAAATCTATTATATGTTTGTTATATAAATTCTGTGTTTGCTATGTTTAAAGATAAAATTGTTTGAATCAACAAAATATTTAGTTTTATTTTAATTAAATATTATTTAATATAATTATTAATTTAAATCAAAAAATTGAATATTTTTCTAGATTAATATTTTAATAAGTTATGTCCTGTTCAACTTTAGACTGTGCTTAAAGAATACAACATTTTTAACTTGTTTTAAATAATACACTTTTTAATGTTAAATTAATTATGCTATGAGTAGGCCCGAGTGAATCGGACGAAACGTCACCTACAGTGTGAAAACGTTTAATTCAACAGTTCCATATATAAATGTTGTTAACTAGTATCATATATTTTATTTAGATTTCTCACTTAATATAAAACGAAACATTTTTTATTGTTTTAAAAAATATTTTACAGACTATTCAAAGATAGTACTAATGAAATTGTATTAAAAAACATGATTTTCATGTTAAAAATATTTCCCATAAAATTAAACCCTTATTTAAACAATACTTACTCCTATATGAACTCAGTAAGAATACAACAAATCATAACGAGTAGCTTAATTATTTTTTATTTTCGTTTTATTTATTTGATTAATTAATGTTTCTAAAATAAAACCGAAAATTAATAAAGCAATTAGATTTTTTAATTTTGGGAAATTAAGAACATGGCATAAAAAGTGATATAAAAAGTTTTCATTTGTTTCAATAAAATAAAGTTGAGAAATAATTTAATTGTGAAGGCTTAAAATGTACAAGACATATTAATAAAAATGCTATTTGATAAATAAATTGTTTTGGTAGAAAAAAAATATAATTTATGATCTACTATTTCTTCCATAAATATCTTTTAACTTTTATACAATTATAAATTATAAAATAATTAAATGTAAATGTCAAAAAATTGGAGATTGCAAACATTTATGCAGAGTATTACAATAATAATTGTCGAAAATCTTAATATGATATTACTAATGATACTAAAACATGTGACTGAATTTTTTATTTAAATATCTGGAAATCCTAAACCATTTTAACAATAAAATCATTCAAAATGTGTCTTTAAGATACAAGAAATACAACACATGTATCTAACGTTTCAATATCTAGCATATTTTTAAAGTCTTGATTAATTTTAATGACTTATCATTACAATCTTTTAATCTCGCATTTGCTTTTATACGTTACGTACGTACCTGTTATTCGTTACTTATTTCATCATATTAAAATCGTCTCATAATAATAAACTTTATGTATCTTTTTGTTTAAATACAAATAGAAACAATGTACACGTTTAGAGAAGGAGAAAACTTTGCATTGTACTGCTAAATCCATTCAATTAAATTAAATTAAGTAAACTTTTTATCTATTCAAGGTGCATTTAAATAGATTATTCAGGTACTCAGATATTTGATTAATTATATTCCAGTTTTATACAGCATTTCTCTATATTAAAATATATCTTAAAAAATAACAATATTAGAAAAGGTTGTGGATTCATTTCTCTGTTAATGTCAATTAATATCACGTATAAAAAGAAACCACAACGTTTGTTATAAAAAAAAAACTATCTTCGACTTCTTTCCGTGTTAAATTTTAATTGATATGAATATATTAAGGACGTATTGACTTTATTTTTTACAAACTATTATGCTGAAATCAGATAATATTTAATGTTCCCTTGATCAACATTATTATTGACATAAATGTTATTAGATATACGTTTTTTATCTATAGAAATAAATTTATTTATTTTCCATGCACACATCTTTAAAAAACATCCATACTTGAAACTAAACTCTCAACTTTAGTTTCACAACGTTACAACTTTTTGTTATTTATCAGACACAGATTAATCCGACTGTTAACATCTATGTTTCAATTTGAAAATTAATCTCACAGATGTTCTAAGATAGATTTAAAATTAAACGGAAGGAAAAGAAGAAGTAAAAGAGAAAACAAAAGATCAGAAGCCAATTAAGTCAGAGTTCGTGGATGATCCATTGTAAAAATTACAATGTACCGTAAACGAAACATTTAACTGTTAATGGCACTGAAGATGTGAAAAGTTTTTGAAAGGAACACCGTAAATAAGCTATATTTGTAAACATCCTCAAGGACACGGTGACGAAATTTGGAAGGACACGAGAATGTAAAATAAAAACAAAGTTTGTTTACATTTCATACATTGACAACATTTTATTCTCCAGTGCCATTAACTCGTTAGCTTATAAATATCAGGTTTATCCAAACGTCCCTAGCGGGCAATTGCGTAACGATACATTTGATTTTCACCAACAACAAAGTTCGGTTTCGGCCGAACTCATGTCATTCCACTCAAAACCGGAGTCAAAGTCAGTCATGAATTAGAAGTCGAATGGAACGAAGGTGCGTGGCACCTTCGTTCGCGCATATCGACGCCGTTCCATTGACATTTAATAACAAAGTCCGTAAGTTTCCGGTTCTTCGGATCACCATGGTCTAATCTAAAGCGTACCCGGGCTGACCTTTTTATCGTAAAGGTCACCGGGAATCTGCGAGCATCGGTGAAATTAATCGTGTGCTTATTTGTTTTAGTTCCAGCAATCACGTTCATACCGGAACTTTTGGACGTGCAGCAAGTAACATGTCCGACAGCAGTGTTTCCGACACTCACAGTGGTGGAACCTCAAAAACGATATCCCAGCAGACCAGCCCCTCACACGGTACCCACTCGTCGTCGCATTCCAGACAGGACAGCGGCACCATATTTAATGCCCTCTACGATTACCACGCGCAAGGCGAAGACGAACTGTCATTGCAGCGAGGAGAAATTGTCGAGGTGGTGACATTTTATTCTAATGTAAATATTATATTTCCAACATTTTTTTGTCAAGTGTCAAATCATGGTATGTCAAATCACACATATAGACCTACATCTTGAAATTAATATAGCGTATAAGGCACTGGTTGCACTAGCCTTATTGACGAGTTTAAGTGTCACCAAGAAACAAAACTCTATTAACATCTGATATACGTTATTATTACTATTGTTAATTGACATTATTCTGAAGTTCATTATAATTGGAGAATGTATACAGCTCTGCATCTGCTGTTCCTTTATCACTTGACAAAAAATTTTCCTCTTTTTTTATTATAATCGAGTGCAAAAGGTACTGCTTTTCTTATCTATTTTAGCTGACAAAGAGTTTACTTTATTGGAGTTATTTTATTCTTATTTCGGCAGTTTGATCTTAGAACCGAACGTATAATTTGAACAATTCCTTGTTGATAGTTGTTTTTGCTAAATATAATGAATTGTGGAATAAATAATGAGGATATACTTTTGATAATGAATTAATTGTTGTCTTGTATTTAGAAAGAGAAAGGAAGCAATTTCGAGTTAACAGTTGTTATTGAAATGGGGATTGCTAAAGAGAATAAGATTTGGATTTTGGACTTTACGACAGAGTAGTTGACAATTTGTTAAATGTACTTTTTTATAATGATTTATTATTAGTGGGCATTTTAATTTTTAATTAATTATTAATTTTTTTTAAAAATTGATTATTAAAATAATTATAATAATGTAATTTAATTAATTTGTTTTAATTATTTATTAATTTGATGATCTTTTGTTCTAATAAAGGAAAAAAATAATCTGAATATTAAATATTTATATTAACATTAAAAATTTATATCAAAGTTTTATGTGTACATATTTAGAGATTGCGCATTTTCATTTTGTTTCTTGCAAAATGAGATATCTCATTTTTTTCATTATTTTATTTCACCTGAGTGTTAAGTTCCGATTTTATCAAAGTTCCGTTAAACTTAAGAAACATAGTAGCAACTTTTTTAAAACTTCTTGGCAAAGTATTAACTTTATTAACATTTAGTTGGAAGGTTGTTCATTTTATAAAACTAAAATTCACTTTCAGAATATTATTATATGATGCTAATTAATTAATGTAGCAATCCAACATAAAATTAACTTAAAAAAAAGAGGGGCAAAAACAACTATTTAAAACTAAATTATTATGAAATACAGTTTTTATGTTTCATGTAGATTATTTATATTATTGAAAAACAATTCTAGAATAATAAATATTAATATAATAATAATACAATACAACAAAATTAATGATCGGAATGATTATACAATTTTTTCTTAGATTAAAACGTCAAAAGACAGTGAAAATAACTTTTTAGTGGCAATTCATTAATATTATTTCAATTTATTGAACCTCAGATTATGCATGAATAAAAAAAAAATTATTGAAAGGTAAAATCTAACTTACAAATTATTAAGTAAAATTTTCTCACGATAGGTTCTGTCGAAAGATTCAAAAATTTCTGGCGACGAAGGATGGTGGACAGGGAAAATTCGTGATAAAGTGGGGATATTCCCGTCAAATTTTGTTGGCCCCATAGAATTTACTGAAAAGCATGGTTACATGGAGAAGATGTCTCCGGTTATCGACAAAGCTCAGCCTGTTGAAATTGATTTCGAGGAGCTGGAGCTGGAAGAAGTCATTGGAGTTGGTGGTTTTGGTAAAGTTTACAGGTAAAGTTGCATAAATAAACACAAGTAAATAGTTTGTATCGATTCACGTATACTACTACAGATGAACTTTTGCAGAGGTTTATGGAATAAACGTGAGGTGGCAGTAAAAGCAGCGCGACAAGATCCCGATGAGGAACCAAGTGTCACGCTGGAAAACGTGAGACAAGAAGCCAAAGTTTTTTGGTTGCTGAAGCACGAGAACATTGTACAGTTGGAAGGAGTGTGCCTGAAGATACCAAACATGTGCCTCGTCATGGAATATGCACGCGGAGGCAGCTTAAATAGGGTCCTTAGTGGTAGAAAAATCAGGCCGGATGTACTTGTGGATTGGGCCATACAGATCGCTAGAGGCATGGATTATCTCCATAACGGTGCCCCAATCAAACTTATCCATAGGGATTTAAAAAGCTCCAATGGTAGGCGGAATTTTTTTCTCCAAATTGTTACAATCTTTTATTGTAAAACTTTTTAAATTACTTTAAATGATTGCACTTTTATATGTGATTTTTAAATTAATATTTAATGTATTAAACATTCCCATTAAAGAATCTCTGTTGTTAATGAATTAAAGTATTTTAGATAAATTATTTTGTGAGATTAATTTATAATTGGCAAATCAATATTGTAGAAATAATTTTTCGCGATACGATTCTTTTTCTCTTTGCTGATACAGATAAGATTATTTTGATAAGAAACCATCGATTTCTTTAAGCTAGTTTATATATTTACCTGGTATTTTGATAAAAAGTTGCGTGATATTAATTGTTGTTCGTTCTTTTAGTGTTATTAAGTGAACCGATAGAAAATGATGATTTTCAATACAAAACATTAAAAATAACGGATTTTGGATTGGCAAGAGAGGTTTACAAAACGACGCGTATGTCTGCAGCTGGTACCTATGCTTGGATGGCTCCGGAAGTTATTAAAACTAGCAGTTATAGCTTTCAGAGTGATGTTTGGAGGTAAAATTTCAAAATTAATAATAAGTTGTTTAACAATAATTTTTTATGACTTAAATTATAATTGAATACTATTTAATCAATTAAAACAATAATTATTATTCAAATGACAATGTTTCAGTTATGGTGTGCTATTATGGGAATTGTTGACCGGTGAAACACCTTATAAAGGTATAGATGCTTTAGCAGTAGCATATGGTGTAGCGGTGAATAAATTAACTTTACCAATTCCTTCAACATGTCCACAACCTTGGAGAGTTCTCATAGAAGGTACGTTAGTTTATATAATCCTTCAAATATTAACAATGTCATTAAAAATAATAGATATTTAGATTAATAAGTTTCAAAAAAGTTAGAATAATGGTAGAATTTTATTTATTATGTAAATGGTCTCCTTTTTCATCTAATAAGACCCTAAAGTTCTCATGTTTTATACGAAAAGTCACTATCACTTTTAAAATGAAAAGATTTAAATGAACGGTAATAATACTTGTGGAAAAACTTATATCATGTCTTATTATTATTTGCAGCTTGTTGGGCTCCAGACAGTCACAATAGACCACTATTTCCAGAGATTCTTATAGCCCTTGACGAAGTAAGAAACGTATTCGCAATGACACCACATGAATCGTTTCACACGATGCAAGAGGATTGGCGTCTTGAAATTGAGCAAGTTCTTCATGGATTGCGCATGAAAGAAAAGGTTGTTATTAAAAATCTACATCAATTTTGCTACTTAGTATGAAAATTGATGAAGTCATAGATACAATTAAGTATCGTAAAAAATATATAATATATATAACTATAAAATAAAAATGATATTATTAGTTTCGTAAATAACTTGTAATTTTGTTTGAATGCTTTGCGAAGGCTTGTCGCTCGCTTGAAGAGGTAAGAAAAACGAATGTTCGATTAAATGTAACAGAGTTTGTAATGTAACGAGTTTTGAACTGACATTATTTAACAATACAAATTTTACTCGTCAAATTTTAACTAAATCTTTTAATATCGAGTTAGTGTGCATGGGATGTGTAGCGTTTTTAGTTTATTCTTGTTCTTTTTCCGTTTTTAATTATTTATTTCATTGGAATAATCATATTACAGGAGTTGCGCTGCCGAGAAGAAGAACTGACAAAGGCGCAAGTACAACAGAGGCAGCATGAGGAAAATCTAAGGCAAAGGGAACAGGAATTGGCGGCCCGAGAAATTGATCTCTTAGAGCGAGAACTAACTGTGATGATACAGCAACAAAACACTCCTATGCCCAAAGCGCGGCATGGGAAGTTCAAAAAGTCAAAATTAAAACTTAACAAGAAAGAACCTGGCAGCAATATCAGCGCACCGTCTGGTAATAATGATTCATTTTGTATTAAATTTGTGAAGCGCTTCCTCCAAGCATTTTTTATAAATATTTTCCCCACAATCAAATATATAAGTAGATGCCCGTATATTTCTGATATTAACTGAAATAAATTTAAAAACTTTGATAAACAAATCATTTTATTAAGTTTCATAATAAATCTACAATGATATATTTTTAGATTTTCGTCATACGATAACGGTGCAGCATACAGCTTTAGATAGAGGCAAATCGCGAAATCCTTCAAGACCTAATAGCCCACCTGGTTCACCAAATATTCCAAGGCTACGAGCAATAGCATGTAAGTTGAATAGAAAAATAATTTCGATTTAATCTAAATGATTCAAATGAAATTAAGAAGAAGATAACACGAGTTAATAAATAATAGTTGCTTAAGAAAAATAACGTATTTAGTGTTACGTTATTTTTCTAATACAGTGAAATTAGATGGATTTTAAAGATTAGTTTATACTCATATACCTTGGATACATTAAATCACAGTAAAGAGTTGCATAATTTATCAAGTGTTCACTTAATAATTATTGTGAAAGTTGCAATTTTTTGGTCATGCGCTTACGGCTTTCTATTTTGAATGCACAGTAAAGTATATAATTGAGAAATCGTCATACGTTTTAAACAGCACTATTTGTTCTTATTCGTAAGCGTATTTTAAAGTTGGAATTGTCGCATGGTGTGAGAAACTTTTTTTTCTGTTCATTTTATGTATTTTCAATTGAGTTATCACATTTTTAAAGTTACTACTGTAAATGTGTCAATTTTAATTTTTTTTTTCTGGTGGATGATGTAGTACAATTATCGACTTCAATAACTTCACTTGAGTTATTTGAAAATTTGATATCAAGTAAAAATTATAAATAACAAGTGAAGCTTATTTAACGTATTATGAATTACGTTTTCTGAACAAATGCTTGTCATTTCATAATTTTGTTTCATACTTAAAATTGAATTTTTTTATTTTAAACAAATGATATAATAAATTAGGAATTATATATACATATATAGAATGATATATTTTGTACGAGAGAAAATTAATTAAAACAAAGCAAAGGATAAAATTTAGTGGCTTTATGAACTACAAAAGGAAATGAAACAGGAATTTCTTTTATTAAAGGATGATTATCCATTGCGACGATTTAAATGTTTGTCGCTGCGAAACGTAATTCACGACACGAATGCATCAGAGTAGTTAGCAACAGTAGTTAGTAGCTCTGTTTTCTTTTTGTTGGTTTGATCTAGTACCAGCTGACGGCGTAAAGGGTAAGACGTGGGGTCCATCGACGCTGCACCAGCGCGAGCGTGGCGCGATTATCTCGCAGCCGACGAACCAGTCGTCGCCGGGCGGCAAGCGATGGTCGCGCTCCGCTCCCGATCTCGAAAAGACACCGCTGCGCACGGCCATACTGGCGAACGCACACCGCTCCCCACTTCTGCAGGAAATAGGTAACCCTACTTCTAGAAAGTTATACTCATCGGCGAATAACCTGATCGACGCGCCGCAGACCTCGGACGACGAAGAGCTTGCAGGCGCGTGTGCTCTTACGCCCGGTGAGCCTGCGGGCTTCATGCGAGCCCTTTCGGCGACGAAGAGCAAGCATCGAGAGCGAAGCAAGTCCAAAGAGGCTAAGCGCCGCGACAGTTCCGAGTCGCGGCTGACTTCGCTCGCGGAATTCTTTCGCTCGCCGTCGGGCTCGCGCAAGAGCTCGCTCACCGGTGAACGCAAGACAAGTACGGTTTCGATCCGTGTAGAGGGCGTGCCGGATGCCAGTCCCGATCAGCAGCCGCGCAAGTCCCGCTGTTCCAAGAGCCCGTTGCGCGCATTTTGCAAGATTAAACATTGGAATGGTAAAGATGCCCTTGATGACGCGCATCGGCCTATTGCCGCCACCGCCGTCGAGGTGGCGCTACCAGTCACCATGACAGTAGCGACCCCGCGTTTCCTCATCGCCAATTCGCGCGAGGGCATCGATTTTGAGAACCTTAAAGCCGAGCTTTGTTACTTCGAAGCGGAACACTCGAGTGACAGCGCCAAATCGGGACTGTCACCGAGTTTCTCGCTCGATGACTCGCTAGAGGGCGCCAAAGACGAAGTAGATGGGGTCGAGGCACAGGTCGAATTAAACGGGCTCGAGATTTCACCCGCGGCGTGTCCCGACGAGCTAAATCACGGGGTGCTGCTTAATGGGCTTGGCGTGGATGAAGAACGTGTTACCCCCATTAAGAGCGTTTCCAATCCAAACTTTGCTCAGGAACGCTTTATAAACAAAATTATCGACCGGAGGGAAAATGAAAATTAAGACCGTTCCTTACTGTCTACCCAAACGCCTTTGAAAAGAAAGAGGTTTTTTGCTTAGTCTGATGAATATTAATGGAAAACTATGGGTATTTGAGGGTTTAATGTTTTTCACAAATTGCAGACGCAATTATTGGTATTATATTAAAGTGTTTTTATTCTTTTATTTTTGCAAAGTCTTTTACCAATTTAGGCAATGTTATTTTTTTTTCTTTCGAAAATATTGATGTTCTATTAAAAAAAAATGTTAACAACGATTTACGTGTTTATTAAATATTTTACTATATTTAATTTAACACTATTTAAAAAGAGTATATAAATGTAATAATTATTGAGTAATACAGTTTCTCAAAGAAACCTTTTTTTTAAGGCGTTTTACACTTTTAAACAGAATCCATTGAAAACAAACATGAACTTCGGTAAATGATTTTGATTCATGTTAATTCAACATGCTCAAAACATTTATCCAGCGAAACAACATTCATTACGATACACAAAAAACATACTGAGATTTTTTTTTACAATTTTTATATGAATAAACTGTTGCAATGTTTTGTAAAAAACGACGTTTCGTACACGCTACGAAATACACGTTTGCATTCTCTCAAAAATTTGGAAGGTAATTTTTTAAAGTAAATTTATAAAGAAACGAATGTAAATTAATATTTTAACAAGTTTAAGCCGACTTTGAGTAAATCTAGTAAATTTGAACCTAAATTTTAAAATAAATTTACGGTATAGTTGGTAAATATAAGGTTGTATCAGCAATTCGATGACAATCGTTAATTAATTGAATTGTAAATATAGATTATATTGGTTCAATTAATTTTAACAACGCACAATTGCGTATCTTTTTTCCTTTTCATTATTAACCTTTTGCAAATAGATTTACATTTGTACTTTGTGTATAAAAATCGCCTACAAATTTTACAAAAACATACACATGTCATATTAAATTTTTCGTTTTATTTGCAGTAAAATCCCGTGCTTTTAATTCACTCTAGTCTAAGTAAGGAACAGTCTTAACAAACTAGTCTACAAAGCACGATGTTTAGAAAGTACACGCACCTTTTTTATTTTCCACATTTTGCAATGAACGTCGTTTGAGTCGTTTTATTGACCGAACGTTTTGTTAATCACAGGCCTTTCCGAGGAAAACATCTACACTAAGCGTAAGTCGCCATAAATTCAATACATTTCAGATTATTTTCAATAAGCCTCTGACATCAATTACCAAATGGCACATACGATTAAACGCAAATTTCAACAAATCAAGAACGATTAAAATAAAGTAACAAAGAAGAAGGAAGGAAGGAAATAAATTGATGGGAATCGAAATTAAAGATGTTTGCATAAAGTAGATATCCGTCCCGGCAGTTGCAATTGATTTATTCCTTATATTATGTAATATTATGTATAAAAGCTACATAAAACATTCCAGGGGAAGTTAACAGCGGGTCTACTTTTTGCAATCCATTTTAAATCGGTTCCAGCTGTGTAGTTCATTGTAAAGTAATGTGATGAATGTATTCAATTGCCATGAATACAAATTAATGTTTTTTTTTTTAAACTCAAGCAACTGCCGATTTAAGATATATAGAGTATTTTATATACGTGGAGAAAAAAGTTATGTAAATTGTTTAAGTTAAACGTTTATACAATACAATAGTATTTTATAACGTATTTTGTAACATGATCATTTAGAAGAATAGATAATTTAGCGTGCAAACCAGTGGTACCAATTTGACAAAAGTGTGCCATAAATTTTATGTAACTTTTTTCCCCACTTACACAGTCCTAACAGACAGTGTATATTATAATAGTAATGAATCTGATTTACAAATTGTTATTGTATGCGTACGTTATAATTAGTGCATGTTATGAATATCTGTGCTGTGTCTTTTTATTCCCTCTTTTACATTTGGACGAACAAGTATAATAGTCGTGCGATTGCCTTCGGCGTAAACTTTTGTAATTGAAACGTTTCACGAAAAACGTTATTCCTTTCGCTCGAGCTAGGCGCATTTGTACTTTACATTGATCGAAGTTGTAAATAATTCGCTTCAATACTTTCTCTATCCTATATCAAATCAAAATTGTAACAATTCTGAGTTGCACAAATCTGTATATATTAAGTCGCGGTATTGGTAACGCTTTGACAGCCGACTTGAGTGTAAATTTGTTGCATTTTATTGAATTGCGATTTGTCGAGCACTCAGCTCGTTTGCAAACCGTTTTGATTCGCGATGTAAATGAAGTGATACGACGATTGATAAAAAGGAAAGTATCGTCGGTGATGGACCACTCGCTGTTAAGAAATACGTGCGCCCATTAATCCGGCCAGAAAGCATTTTATTTATATCTTTTTTTTTTCTTTTTAAAACATTGTCTTAACTTTCGCAAAAGAGTTGCGAATACGCAGAGATTCTTTTTTCTGGTGCTGGTACTTTTTTAATTTTTTTGAAACATAATACGTATTAACACTAACAGGCATAGCTAATCATTAAAGCTAAGGATGGGTTCTAATTACATAGTTTTCAAGGGATGAATTTTCCTGACTCGTTCGGTTAGAGCCTCCTTTTTTTTCAATTCATTTTACTTGCCGTACGATGAAACAATTTTCTTGGAGTTTCACTGTATATTCATCGTTTCAGTTGCCTTGATTTGATGACAGTTTTGTAAATATGTACATATTTTTTTACGGATACATTATTTTTATATAAGCTTCACAAATTTATATACGGTACGCTACTTTTTCTGTTTTTATTAATTACAATTTAAGTGTAATCAATTTTTAACCGTTTAATGGCAATCACGTTGATTATTGTAATTTTGTGTTATTGTGCAGGGGTACTCCAAGACTTAAGACATTAATTAAAGTCGCGATTTGAATTAATTAATGATTGTTTTTTTGTGAAAAAAAAAAGAAATCATGTCTGCATCAGTTCGGAAGAATTGTAATTATTCGGAGGGGAATTTTTATTTTTTTTAATGAGTCCAAAATAACGAAACTCGTGGTCCAACGATTCACCTTCGTGTTTTCCCCCTATATCTAAATACGAGTAGCTTTTCTCAATACGATTAAACACATTTACAATCACAGACACACAAGCATACCAATACATAAACACAATTTAGAAAGTCACACACACTTGTATTTAGCGATAGAATTTTTTCAATAAAACCTTTTTTGAGTTGGAGATATTGGATTTGTTTTTTAGACAGTTTCTATACTTTTTACGCTCGGATTATGAGATTTTGTACATTCGACGCGTTTTCAACTAATTTTGCTACTACTTTAACAAAAGTATCCAATTGTTTACTAACTCGAACTTACAATTGATACATTAACGTTAACAATTAACTCAAAATGTCGAGCGTAAAATTTTCCTTGCATGCATCCTGTAGTTATCCTTGTTTTTTTTTTTATACATAGTACTATTTGTATTAGTCATTTTAATAACTTGAAAGTAGCTTAAAGGTTGAATTTTGTGACCAAAGCCTTACAGTTTTTAAGTGTATTAATTTTAAATTGTATATTGTTTATTTAAAGATAAGCAGAACTGTTGTTTTTTTTTCTTTTGCTATCTACAGTTATTGCAATCTTTTTTGTTTTTGTTGCATTTGTACAGTAGCATTTAATTTGCATATTATTATAGAAACTTTACCTCTGTAAGTAGTCAGCACTTTCATTTAGGTTAAAAGCAGAACTTTTCAATATCAAGGATATTGCACTTTTAAACAAAGATATGATTCACATTTGTTCAAATGGAATACCACTTTTATAAGGATTTAATATCAGTGCAATGCAAAAATTTGTATTATACTTGAACATTAATTGTAGATCAGTTAAATATTACAGTTATTAGTTTGAAAATTACTGCAAATGAAAGGGTAATGTAACAATTATACTACTACTAATAATAATGATAATAATAATAACAATAATAATAATAATAAACATTTTATTATATCTAAACAGGTACAGGTATCCAGTGGTCTATTTTTAAAATATCAATATTATAATTTTGGTTTACCAAACTCGCACATCAGAATCAAAATTTCAACCTGTTAAAATGATTCTTTTCCTTTTTTCTGTCGTCTATCCTTTTATTTATCAAGCCGCTATCAAGCTTAAAGAAAAATATTTTTGCATCAGCTACACCAGTTTGATTCTTTAAAGTCAAGATATAGAGTGTTCAAATAAAAGTTATTAATTTGAGAAGTCTTACGTGAATAGACTGTAAACTTTGCATGCGGTTGGTTGGTCAGCAGAATCGCGGACTTATTAGCGCTAAAGTAAAATATGTCAGAGCGAATTTTACTGCAGGTAAGAGTTTCGTTAAGTATCATTTATGCAACCACGCAAGTGCCTCGAGTCGGTTGTCTGCATGCCCTCACCCAACTAATGGACTAGGCCAAGAGCGCATTGTCATGCCGTTACAATTGCCATGGATTTACGTAATTTTGACCGTAACAAAGCATGGCGCGACGTTTGCGCGAATTATTGAACTGTAAAAGAAACGATAAGACAAAAAAATGAGAGAAGAGAACAAAAAATTGGCACGTACCAGACGGGAAGCATGTATCGCAATCAATGTTCGGCATTGTCGATTGAAGATTTCAAGGCTAAATTGGATGAAACGAAAGAAGTAGCGTAACCGTAGCTGAGATCTTCAATTCGTCCGCTTGCTAGAATGACGTTTGCTGTATCGAATCAATCGTTGTAAATAAAACAAATAGTTGAAGCGATGTCGTGGTCATCCATCGAGGTCAAGGTTGTTTGTGTTGTCGTTTTAGATTATCCGATGTTGACGGGGGAGTTGAGCGCCGCCGATTGGACCACGGCCGAGTATCCTCTGAAGCCGGGCTTAACCGGGCCCTATATCATGCCAATGCCAATTCCAATGCCGACACTCTACAATGGCGAGCTAAAGAAACCGAAGCTGGGCATCGTCGAGCTGGTCCTCTACAACATCGCGGCCATGCTCGCCGGCGTGGCCACCGGTTACGACGTACGCATGTCGAATATATCGCCGATACACCCAAGACTGCAGCCGAGGCTAACCGACGGCGAGGAGGAACCCCCTCGGTGGTGGTTCCAGGCTGACACGGGCTCCAACCGGAACTCGGCTTACTTGGGACCTGATTACGAGTTTAGTTCGAGTAGCGGATATCCACACAATACTTACCATGGACCGGCCAAACATTACAGGTATTTTTTATTCTCGACAGCAATTTTTACAATTTAAACTTCGTCAATAGCGATATTTCACTCTAAGATGAAATGTCACTGGATGGACAACTCAGAATTGACATAACTTCTTTAATTTGACATTTTACCTTAAAGTACATTTTTATTACCGGACGTCGTTAGTAGTTTGGAAATTCATGTAAGATCGTGATTTAAATATTGTTTAAATTTCAGGCCATTTTTAAGTAATATGGGTGGAATCGCACCTGGTCTTCCTGGAGTAATATCCGAGAAACCATTACGGTTTACGGATTCTCCTCAGCATTATAGCAGCACGGGTTCCAATGCACCGACGCCGAGCCCAAGGAGGAAGAGCTCAAGTACAAGTAATGAAGATGCCTTCTGCACGGAGATGGCTAGAATAGAACGAGTACCGCCTATTTATATGACAAATCCACCTTTTCCGGACTATGGCTCTTCGCCTTACGCTGTCGCACCATCAGATTATTACCGAAGTCCCGAGCCGACGTACTTTGTGCCTGATTATCAGTAAGATTTCAACGATTATGTTTTAATTCTTACACTTTTTTCTTCATTTCTGAATTGATTTAGAGTTTTGGTATTAACCTTTGATATTAATCCAATGAAAATGCTACATCAAACTTAATTACGTTATATAATATTATATATGAAGATTATTCAATGACAAAAAATAATGGCAAGTGCAGAATTAATAGCAGGTATTCTTTTAAACAGTTTTTATTTTTTTCCCCTTTATAGAGAATTTTTGTTTTCGATCATTAATTCTTGACCTTCAATTGCAGCGACCGAATGTTAGAGTGTTCAGAATTTCCACACGCGTACGACAATCCAAGCAGTATCAGCAGTTCGGCACGACCGTCTCCCCGGATGTCGTCGTACACCCATCATCGGACTTCCTCAAACGTCTCAAATGCGAGCACCTCAAGTCAGAGTAATATCAATCCGACTTTTCGACTGGAGGATGAGGGCGAATATTCGCTGTACTCACCTAGCCACTACTATCGACAGTCCAACATCTCCATCGGTAATTACTTGCCAAGTATTCTGAACCACGACTACGGCCTGCAATACTTCACGCGCCACAACCACGACTCGAACCCGAGCTCTAGCGAGCGACCAAACAACTTGGAGGTAGTTACGAGGTTGAGGTCCAGTTTGAAAAGGTCAAATTATTCGTACAACTCGCCAAGTAAGAACGCGAGCAAAAACAACTCGGGCTCCGGTACGCCGACCAATCCCACGCCCCCGGACTCTCTGACATCCGAAGACTCGAGTTACGTCTCGGCCAAGGACAGTCAAATCTCGATTAATAGGGTGCGGTTCTCGCCAATCACCTTTGATCGAGAGCATAGGGACAGCTTGCTGGACACGCCCGTTCACGGCCAAAGTCAGGACACGACACTGCCACTGCAAGGTGGCCGCAGGAGCAGTCGCAACAGGAAGCCCAGCATTTCTGAAATTGAGAGGGACTTTTTGTCATAGCACTGGCTTATCTAAAGACAGCCCGGTTGTTGTCTTCGACAAAGCTTAGAGCTAGATCAATTCAGGGATTTCGCGTTTCGTTTTAGCGTTAGTAAAGCCGTTAGATTTAAGCACGACTGTTGAAGGATGAAACTTTGTTGTCTTTAAGGCAGTTTATTCATCTTTTATTAGTTATTTATTTTTTACGTACGGAAGGTACATACGGAAATTCCATAAAGAATATACTAGTTGAATTAAAAGTAGAAGTAAAAGGCTTATCGCGTCCGGAGCAAAGGTTCAAATCTCATTAGCGATGAATCTTTGCGGAATTTTTCATACGGAATTTCCATATGAATTTTTAACAGGGATAATTGAACAAAATATTAGATTTAATAATAAACTTTATTATATCTTTCTTTCCTGGCGCTAACTCATTATTTTAAAATTCTTATATGAATTATTAATGAACTCTAAAAAAAATTTAAAAAATAAAAAAAAAGTCTGATTGAGTTCAGACTATTGTTTAAGAGAAAGGAAATCTGCTGGCGTGGGTTTTATGCATTTTCATATTTCGCTTTATGACTAAACACGAATATTACATAGAACATTTTATGCAAAATCAGAACTGTGATCAATATCGTGATATTTAAAGTTTTATATTTAATATAAAAGTAAAACTTAAACTTTTAAGGTTTCTGATTGCTAAAAAAGTTTTCTATCGTTTTTTTTAAAGGATTTATTTAATCTTTTATATTCAATTTATGATGGAATTTTGCCGAATGAAATTGGTATTTTTAATTGCAATAAAAAATTCCTGTCAGCATTTCTTTATCTCTTAACAATAATATTTCCACGCTGCGTATTTTAATTAAAAGAAACTTTATTTGTTTAATATTCAGAGAAAATATAAAGTTGACAATTTTCAAATTTTATTTAGTAAACATTTATTATTTTATGATTAAGTTTAAAAGTATTTTTCATTTGTTTAAAATGATTTGATCGATGCATTTAAACTACCTTAAAGAAGTTTTAGTTGACAAGAATATAATTACACTAAACCACTATATTTTTATTATTTTATGATTATTCGTAAATTTTAGTCGAAGCAATAAACTTTATTTGAATATACTGAATTTTATGATATCTACTGTTTTTTAAAATAGTTAACTAAATTTTATATCAAAGATAAACATTACCTGTCATCTGGAGTTACAGATCAGAAATAAATACAAAATCCAACGTAGAATTTCAAATTAAATAATCTTTAATTAATAACTTTGGTTTGTTATTTCACTGGGAAAAATAGTATTAAAATTTGAGATGGTTCGTGTTAAATAAATTGTACGATTATAAACTGAAAACATTTAATATTTATTTTGTTAAAATGTAATTTTTGTTATTTTAATTGGAAATATTATTATATTCCTGCTACATAGTATCACAAGTACATGTTAAACATTGTTTATCGAACCGCACAGTTAACACAAACCATGTTAATTTATGCTGCTATTTTTTCTTAGTATTAGACTTATTTTTTGAATATGATATTTATAGTTTACTTCAAAAGCATTCTTTAAAAATTAAGTTCATCAATAATTTATACAAAACTATATATAAAGCAAAATGAAATGTATAATTAAATTGATAACAGTTTATAACATAAATATCAAGACGTATAAGAAAATTTATCATAATTTTATATTCAATCTTTAAATTGTGTTAAATGGAATTTAATCAAGGATTTATTTAAAAAAAAATAAATGTTCAAAATTATATGCGAAAACGATTTTCAAGCAAAATACGTTTTTATATACAAATTATAGAACAGAAAATATTAGTGGGATGATTAAGGCTGAAAGTCACTTAATTTTCATGACATTTTACATAATGTGATTTCAATCTATTTTATTGAAAGCATGTGTATATGTAATAATAGAAAGCATAAAATTTGTTTTTCATTTGAAAGTAAATATTTTTACATATAAAATGTTTCAGTTTAATTATAATAATAAAGGAAATTTTATTTGTTTTTATTGCACCGTTTATGTGTTTGCAATGAAATTTCGTGACTTTCTGCCTTAATTTTTAGTAAATTGTAAAATTAATTGATTGTTGATCGAGCCTCGTCGAGCAAAGAATTGATTAATTGCACAAGACTGTGGACAAGTTGTAAAAATATCCCATACCACTTTAATGGCGATATCCTTGAGGTACGAAATTATCTTCTCGCGCCTTAATCACTGCCATTTTAATCATATATAAATAATACATAAACACATTCCATAAAATTCCAGGCAATCCATTAACCGAGCTTACGACACGTAAAACGATATCAGTGGATTTTTTATACTTTGGCACAGTTTTTGTACGGGTGCGTGATATTTTCGGAAAAGTTCGTGCGTGCATTTTTACACAAACTTTTTTTTTTGTGGAGCGAAACACAGAAGTGAAATTGAATGTCGTTATTATTTTGTAAATATGCGACATAAGAAAATTTTACTCGAATTCCGTTTCGGTTTTTGACTTTATTTTTACTTTTTTGTTCTAAACACTCGAATGTTCAAGTTTTTTACCGTTTGCTTTTTTTATAGAGTTGTTATTTATTTTCTTCCGGGGATATTTATTATAAATATTATTCGAGAACGCGAATGAATGAATTAGGTGCGAATATATTTACCTCCTTTTTTTATAGCTAAACTTTTTAACATGGCTAAAAAAACATATTATCGTTATAGGAATTTTTATACCGACTTTTCTTTTTGTGCGATTCAATTGAATTATACTTTTCTCAAAGGGGAATACGCATTGTCGATAAAGTTTGATGTTTAATCTTATACTGATAGCGAGCGTTTTCAATTTTAATAATAATGTCACACAACAATTTTGTCGAATTGCATATATTGTGCTATAAAATAATGTAATGTCAGTTAATCTAAACATTAATTCACATCATGGTAGTTATTGCTACTCTGATCAGTGATACTATGATACAAATTTCTGTTTGAAATTAAAGTGACAATTAGAATATAAGATATTACGTGCTCAGTTAGCAATGATGACAAGTGTAAGATTGAAGTAGCAATGACTAGTTATGAGTGTTTTGTAAATAATAACAAAACGTACTTCATTCAATTTGTAAGGCATTGGGAGATTCAAATGGAGAATCTTGCACAATTGTTGCAGAGATGTTAGTGCAATTGTGCGAAAAAGTTATTTGATTGTAAATCATTAAGGTAACCAAATGCACGACTTGTGTGATCAATGTTGTAAATATGCAGAAGAGATCCAAAATAGATTTATCGTATGAATAAATTGCTATTATTACATTCCTTGTGAAACGTGACAAATGATTATATGAATATAAGAATGGAAAGTATGCGTGGTTATTGGCAATGTTAATCAATAAAGTAGGTGGTCTACTAGTCAACAGCCGGAAAATCGATTAAAACAAATCATTTTGTTCTATTATTTATTTCTATCGGTTTTATTTAACTTGAATTTCAATTGACCTCGAGGGAAGAAAGTTGTTTAATTCAATTTAAACCGAAAATATTGTTAATCATGGAAATGTTACGCTTTAATTGCTTTTCGGATGCTGGGTATTTAAGATTTCGAGTCTGTTGTAGGAAAGAGCTATATTTAAACATCACCTTTTCGTAGAATATAAAAAAAATGTGACAGATAAATTTCACGCGCATACACCATTTTGTCCATTGGACAGCATTGCCAATCGTTTTTTTTTATAGTCAATTGTATGATTAGTTCTGCAACATGGGATCTTCATTTTCATTGTTTATTCCTAGAGAACAATCAAAACGTAATTGCGTAATTACTGCATTTATGAGTTATAATCAAAATATTGTTTTGAACTCGATCTTTTACGTGTATTAAAGAAGTTCCATTTATTATGAATTAAAGTGGAATCTTGAGTCTGTAAACGTCTATTCTATTAATTTTTAATATTACTAAAGTTAACATTTTATAATATATGATAAAATTATAAATCTGGAACTGTTTAAGGGTATATATAAGGGTGTATTTAATTTATTTCAAGTTTATTTTAAATTTATTTTCCCTATCGTTAAACTTAATTTTTGGCGATAAAAATGACAGTTTAATATATATCGTTAAATTTTAGACTCAAGATGTCACTTTAATATAAACTAATATAATTTATAAATGGTAACGAATTATAATTTCGATTGTACTTAACACGTTGGGTTTTGTAATAAAAATGACGTAAGCACTTTTATTACAAAATTCAATTCAACTAACTATTAGAGACCTATGATATTATTTTAATTTAAATTTAACTAGATTGCTGAACAGCAACAACTGCGTGAAAAAAAGTTAATTTGCAATTCATGCTTCGAAGAAAAGTAATCGTAAGCACCCAAGTAGAAATTGTAATTGGGTTGAAAGTAGCCCTTTTTGTGGAATTCTTGTTTGACTAGGAAATGTACACATATACTTTATTAAAAAAGTATTTCATACGAATGGAAATTTCATTGCCCAATATTCTTATATTGAGTTATAAATGTATTACATATTTGAAGTTAATTATAGATTGACAATTGAATTATATGTTCAATTTCTACTCGGGTACCTTATAATGGGCAAAAGTTGATTTTGTCATTTTGCAAATGCTTGTTGCATTCTCCAACGACATTCCAAAACAATCGAATCATTTGATCATTCAATGATCATGTTCGAACATTCTCGTCAAACAAAAAAAAAGAAGCATTTATTTGGACAATGTAACAACGTTTATACGGTGCTAATCATGTGTACTTAATGCAAAGTGTACCAGTGTCAAAAAAGATATTTAAAAAATGAAGGGGACAAAAAAGTATATTGTAAAGATGCTTCCGTAAAGATCGAAAACTTCGGTCACTCAAAACGTTTAGTAATGAATTTTACTAACTGTTAATAATGACAGATTAATCGCATCGTACATAAAATACTCGGCAGCTACAAAATAAATGTGTAATGGCGAGTAGTCGCCAAAAGTGCTAGTCTAAGCTAATATTTATTTCTTTTTATAAAATAATATATAAATATATATGAAAACAATGTAACTCGTTTATTTTAATTTCAGCGTATTTCTATTTAATCTTTCTTTTCTGTCAATTTTTTGTTATCTTTTTATTGGAGTCAATTTATATATATTTTTATGTTCGAAGAACTGCGCATCACTACTCTTCGACAAAAACCACGTTAGGTACTAATATAACTAGCCCTTCTATCCAGATTTTTTAATAAGGCTGCTACTTTAATTGTTTTATTTCATTTTATTTATGGTGAAAACAAAGTCAATCCTGATAACTCGGATAATTATCTCCGGAGTAACTGAAGCAGTGCACGTACAGTCACAGTTAGTATTTCCGAAATAATTAAAGTAGTATTAGTTGATTTTTGTTGTTGTTTCAATATGTTCATTAAATTATATTGGATGGAAGTAGTAGCCGTTTGTATAATCAACCGATCTGTGAATGTATTTCGGACAAGTAATCAATTCGTCAACTCTTGTGCATCTATGAAAATTGTAAATAATGCTTCATGGCAATCGTATCGTATTAATGTATAAAATATTTTACGGATTACGAAATGATGATAAAATTTCGGAAATTATTATTATTACACGCAAATGAACATTCCAAGTCGAAGTTAATATTGTACTAATACTTTTACAACCGGGATGCAGCTTATCATAACTGTTTAAATTTTGTACACCTTTTGCAGTACAATTGCGGTACATTTGAATTGTTATAGATCGGTTTGATCGCTGCATTACGGGGAAAATGATATTATTATTATGATTAGAGTATTAATAATTTTAGTATTTGGAAAGTGGATTGTGAGCATACAAAAGTGAACATAATTTTTGAACATTTTGTGTATCGTGTAATATCAACTAATTGGTGCATCCAACAAAATTCTACTTAGATATGGGGTGAATTATCCCCTTAAGATTTAAAAAAGAAAACATAAATGAATGGTAAAGCAATGGAGGCTTAATTTACTATTCATTTAACTTCCTCGTTCATGTCTCAAAGGGGACGATTCGCTTAAATTTTTCGGAAAATCTCGGCCCGTGTCATGTACAAAAAATTATCTTCAAAATTACAGAAAGTAAATTTATCATTCTTCATTGTTTGTACAATTCTAATTTCTATTTGTAGCAAAAAGGGTTTTCACTCAGTAGAAAAAAATACGTTGAAAGAAAAAACCTGAAAATTACGTGATGAATAAATGTAATAAAAAACGTTTGAAATTAATATTTATAAAGCGTAAAATAATAATTAATAAATAACTAATAATGTAAAGTAAGAATTAATGTTATAATGGAATTAATCAAGTATTTCTATATGAGTAAAAAACACGTCTTCAGTTTTTTTGTTGATATTCGATATATATTTTTTAAGTTTCCATGAGTTTTTCTACTGGGCATTCAAGATAATTTAATCTAGTCATAAATGGGTGTAGGTATTTGCGTAACAAGTGCGGAAAAGTTAAAAAAATAAGGACGACATGTTTTTAATTTATTTACTTTAACTTTTTTTATAGTTACTGAATAAAGTATGTAAATTTGAAGATATATTATAAAATTATTATAAAATGTTTAATGGAGGTAATCATATTACTGTGTTATTCTGCAGAAAATCAAGCATCAAATATTCTGAGTAAAAAAATTGTTTATTATTTGATTTTTAAATTAAATTTAGTATAGCATAAAATGTTTAACAATACAATATATTCGATTTATATGGAAATGATTTCATGATATATATTTATTTCATCAGTCACTATCGTTTTTTTAAGTGAATATAAACTATATAAATATTTACATTAATACTAGAAATGATTTTCTACAGAATATAATAGATGCTAAATGGTATTTGTAAAAGAAATAATATTAATTGGTAAAACGCTTTTTTTGATTTGCATAAAATTGATGAAGAATAAGTTGCTGAGTGCAATGTGTTCCACATTGATAATAAAATGTAAGAAAAATGACTGCTTTGGCATAAGCCTTATGAAATGTGATGCATAGGCAATACAAAGCCTTGCGAAGCAAAAGATTTAATATGCTATAGAAATTGTAAAAAAAGATGTACGCAGTATATAACATCCATACAAGTATGAATCCATTTATTGTAATGAGTACTCGTAAATGCTAGATGAAAATTACATAAAATATGGGTAACCATTTGGGTTAAACTTATACTAGGATGAAAATTACATTATTTGATATAAAATTTGCGACGTTGCCTGTGAACAACAAAATTAAGTATTATACATTAAACTTTTAAAAGTGAAGTTTAGAAATTGTAAAATCATTAATTTTTCATATAAAAATAGTTCATTACTATTCATTAATTTAAGTATTGATATTATTACAGCATAAGCTATATATAATTACTACTGTTTGTGTGAACTTATTAAATTTACAAAATTTTTAAAATCGAAACTTTATATTTGGAGCAGAAAATCATCTTTATGTTTATGTTTATGTTTATATCATTAAATCTGCACCCGATTTTTACGAGATTTATTAAGATAAATTTCCTCTTCTAATAATTCGATTCTGATTAGGATAAAAGAATACTTGAATAATAAAACCAATGTTAAAAAGCAGAAAAATGTCGATGAATTTTGAAAGTGAATAACTGAGTAATCGGTACGATTTGAGATCTTATACATTTTATTGTGACAAAGTGTGAAGACAGATTGTTTTTTTTTTTTTTTGAGTTTGTTTGATATGACAGTTGAGAGATTCCATGTGTACACGAAAGAAATGTAGAGAAATGACGAATGATCAAGTGTTATTGCGCTGTCTGACCTGCACTAAAAACTTATGTATTTTTTCAAGTATTGTACATTAAATTATAAATATTAATTATACATATTATAAATAGTATTCGGAATATATAAATAAATAAATAAATAAATAAATAAATATATATATATATATATAAATACATGATAATTCTTGTAATATTACAACGCGAATTGTAGACTACGTATATGATTATTAATAACAAACAATTTCAAATAAAAAAAGAGTATTGTATTTCTTATACATATACCTTTTATTAATATTAATAATAATAGTAGAAAGTATCATTGTTTGTGCATCAAAAGTAATTAATTAATCTAAGTACTCTGATAAGCACGTCAACACACCGCACTTGTTACGTAAATATTTATAATTTATATCTAATCTAGATATCATAACACGAATATAAAAACCTTATTTTAAATGTACAGACAAATCAAATTTATAACACATTTGTATACTTGATTCTATGTAAGATCTTTTTAACATTTACGTTACTTAAATTTTCATATATGATTTGTTATTGTAGGATTGTCTTCAGAAAAAATGGTAAAAAGTAGTGTTCAAACTACAACATTTGTCTTTTAGTTTTTTTTATTGTATGCAAAAAGATCATATATAAGATTGTATACAAGATCTTCTAATTAATTAAAATCTTATATAAGATCTTATATAAGACTACATCCGAGATACTTACAATATACAAATTTTCAAACTTTCATTACATTCCTTAATTCACTGAACTTATTGGAACATCTTTTTTTCCAGAGATTTAATAAATAAGAGCGAGCTTGGCCAAGAGGCAGGAGGCCCCGAAGAATCGCCGGTGCGTTTTTGTTGCATAAAATTTTGAACATTTTCGTCTTGCGTAATAACGCGAAAACTGCAGTATTGAGCTGACCAGCACTCCTTTGTCATTGGACGAAAGGCTTTGTACCGATTATCTGCATACGCCGCTGAGTATACGGCTTTTCAGTCTCGCTTTCCATCTACTGTGTTTCCTCAAGTCTATACAGAAGCACCCTGTACACACAACGCGTAAATCGCTTTGAAGGCTTCCGTATAGTTTAACGTAATCCTGAGTGCTCGCCTTTGCCATGAACATTCTATTCGATGAACGTCAAGTTAGAGTTTAGACATAATACAGAAGAAAGGTAGAATCAGTTTAATACCCAAGGCGGAATAATAAAAAGACTTCAACGGCGGAGTTACTTCGCCTGTTCGTTTTAACCATTCCGCCTTCCTTTAATGAGCATTTAGAAAGGCCTTTTTGTTTCACATAAGTAATTGCGTTTATTTGCAAGGTATTACAATATTGTGCTTCTTTTTTCTTAGGGTGCTAAGAACATGGAAGCGCAGTTGGGGGGACACTTTTATGAGGATTAATGGCGGAAGATGGTGATATGGAAATTATATGTAAAGTTCTTGTCCAGTGGCAGCTCGCTTAATTCGCTCGTTCGCTCACTCGCCAGCCGTGTCATCATAAGACCGCTTTGTTCTCTGGCAATTGCAGCGGCATTGTCACCGTCAACAATGTCCACTTGACATTCTCTTTCTCGCTTTTACACATTGTTAA
Organism: Leptoteleia sp. ZL-2020; assembly: GCA_022817305.1. NCBI lineage: Eukaryota > Metazoa > Arthropoda > Insecta > Hymenoptera > Scelionidae > Leptoteleia > Leptoteleia sp. ZL-2020. The sequence continues at coordinate 19,397 of JABFPN010000344.1, read as the reverse complement.
CTCATCTTTGTGATTTCTCTTTCAATCATAAAGTAGAGACTTTTATCTACACTCGGCATTGTAAGCTAAAAGGGGTACACGATTAGGACGCAAGGCACAATTAAATAGAACGGAACTCTTACAAATTTTGATATTCGCTACCTTTTTTTTGGCTTTTTCAAAGTGTTCTTCGGGCGATCATGCATGCGCAGTTAAGGGATTTTATTGAACCGGGTCCTTGACCAATGTATTTATAATAATTGTTCTGTCTAATGTTTTCGTACACCGATGGTTTAAAACTTAATGAAAATTTAAGGTGTTCTTTATAGAGTTTAAGTCAAAGAAACCTAGTCATCAGACTCTTTCTTATAGTAAAATGAGAAATGTATTGGGCCATATATTGCTTTTATATTAGTATAATTCAATGTATCACTAATGCATTTACCGTGTATTAGCAATACATTAATAATTTCAAGCCCTCGAATGGGTGGAGTGTTCGGATTCATCATACAGACCTATGTTAAAAGACTTGCGAGATAAAATAGAACAAAAATTGGTATATCCTTGTTATACTGGTCAATATATTGGCAATATATTGTACACCCAGTTCTGTTAGAAGATGGGACAATAATACATGTCGATCAATGCATTCTTGTCCCATCTTCTAAAAGGGCTGGGTGTACTAAGGCGGTTAAACTTGCATAGATAATCACGTTCGGTTCATTTCATAAATTGGACGAGTTTTCTCAATGGTCGGGCGGAAAAAAGGTGAAATTCCGGTGCAATCTTACTTAATGAACCCCCAAATTTACAAAGGTTATATCTTGGCCCGGGTCCGCAATGACCCCACTTCGGTCGCACCGTGGCGTTCGCGTTCCTCGCGGCATCTCCCTTCAACTATCTGCCTATTGTCCACATTGTTACGTGGTGCTGTCCTTCTCCGTTGCATTGTTTCAGCGCATTGTTCGCCGGTGGCTCGCGCGCCTTTCTTCGTTCGTTCGGCGTTACGTCGGACTCATTGTTCCTACCGGGGTACCCTTCCCCCTTTTGGTCTTGTCTTCATCTATGGCCTTAACCGGCCGCCTCCGTTCTCTACGAAGTTAACTGGCCCCGCACCTGCAGCATTTTCTCCCTTAGGACTTAAACGATTTCTCGATACCAAAAGCTTCTCCGCTTAAGTGTGCGCTATTCGCCGATGACTTTGAGTACCTTTGGCTCGTCGTTTGCACGAACGTCGTCAAGCATTTTTCAATTGACACTATTATGATTGCAAAGCACGAGAGAAAGAGAGAGAGAGAGAGAGATTGTTGAGACTTGAAATGTTTTTATTGTAGTCTTCATCGGTCGTAAATGGCGCGTTATAATAATTTCATAATGTATAATAATTTTGTATAATTGAAGCAACCTTAGAAGCTTAAATGCTGCAGTATTTATTACTAGAATTTTATTTTTGTTCTCGATACATGCGTACAAGCTTTTCGTCTCTATTAAATGGGAAGAAAATAGTTATAAATATATGTATCTCTATTAAAAGTAAAGAATATACTTATTGTATTATAATTTTCCTTCATAGGTAGGTAAAGTGCATGGTTCTTTCAAACTATTCACTGATTTTGATATATTTATGGCAAAAGTATTGAACGAAAAAGAGGGATACATATTTATAAATAAATGCAGTTTTAATTTTGGCCTAGAATAATATTAAGACACTATTAAAAATAATAAATAATAAATATTATGGTAAACAATAAAAAATAATACCTTTTTAAATATACCTAATTATTTTGAATATATTTTTTAACTTATATTTTATTTTAATTTTTTTGAATTGTTCAATCCGGCGCCTTTTTACGCTTGGACTTAACGCGATGCCGTAAGCGTTAATTACTAGATTAGGGCGTTCTTTGTTTTTATTAAAATGTATAAGAATTAATTAGTATACTTAGTTTTAGCACACTTTCTCAATTTGGGAGATTATTTAACGTTGAAGTAACTGAAAGTTTGTCATCAATTTTAAGCGAATTTCTTGAACGCGTTTTCGAGATGATAAAAAAACGCGTTCAAGAAATTCGCTTAAAACTGAGTTAAGAATTCTGGTTTTGTAATTGAATTAAATTTTCCCATGCCTAAAGATTGTGCTAAAACTTTTGTTAAGCATTAAATCAACATTTTTAAAATAATATTTACAAAAACACTAACTCCGTTGCAGCAGGCTTACAGCATCACCTTAACGTGGCGCCACCGCGGTGAAAACGTTGGCGCGCATTTTCACGATTATGCAAGTCACGCTGGTCACAATGTTCTCGATGCGCTGCTATAACGTTCGTAATTCGTACCGGCCGGTTCATTTAACAATATATTGCATTATCTATCGCATCATCTTCAGCATCATATTAAAAACTGCGGTATATACAGGTTTTATGCAAATCATTACTGCTTTACGATTTTTCCGACAAATTTAAGTTGTATGTTCGCAACGTTTCGCAATGTATGCGCACTTAGTTTTTCGTTCGTCTGCGCATCTTACACAAAGTTCGTCGTGTTCGTAGTGTTCGTCGTGTTCGTAGTGTTCGTCGTGTTCGTAGTGTTCGTAGTGTTCGTAGTGTTCGTCGTGTTCATCGTGTTCGTCTCGCGTCGGTTTCGCGTAGCCGTTACTTTTTCTACGTGTTACATTTCGAAAATTTGTAATATCTCGGTTTCGTGTTTACAATTTCTAAATACATTCTACAGCGAAGTTCCTGGAAACGGACCTATTCCAACGGAATGTATTGTTACTGATCGCCAAAAATAGTGACTATTGTTTCCTTTTTTCAATTTAATTGTTCTACACGGCAACCTATAATTTCTACGTGTAAATCGGTAAAAGGTATTATATTTTTTATTTGCATCAATTTTATTTGAATATTTACTGTGGAATTTTATATTTATTATATTATATTTGTCCTTTCTTATGATAATTAACCGTAAAAACCGTTACATATATTGTTGAATAGAAATATACATATTGAGTAATGTTTGCATAACGGTTAGTACTACAATAATATGGAACTGAAAAGCAAACATGTTTGTCTTTAAAATCTGAACACAAAGTACTCGTTTCAAGGGCAAATTGAAACAAAACAAAACTCGTTAGCTTATATATTTTAAAACCTTTTATTTATTAGCAATATTACAGTAATGCATTTAATGTTTTTTATGATCTTGTTCGTTTAATGAACATTTTGTCGATTTCTTTTGCTGTTAATGAAATTTTATCAAATTATTCACTGATTTTGATATATTTATGGCAAAAGTGGTGAATGACGAAGAGGGATACATATGTATATAGACAAATACATTTTTTATTTTTGCCAAGAATAATATTTAGATATTATTGTCATTGATTTCATTTGTTGTTATTGATAGGCCGATGTGAAGGTCATTACTGTACCTTTTTTCAGCAAAGAACAATCACACTTTCCTCTCTAATTTTATTCATTTTATTTTTTTCCAACAACTTACCGTCCATCTTTATAACATAATATACTAATATTTTAAAAAACATTTTTTCTTAAGTATCAAAAAAATCTTCAAAAGAATGCATAATTTAATTTAGGCAAAATTAAAAAAAAATTAATTTAAAATTATTTTTTTAAATATACTTGATTATTCTAAACATATTTTTAACCCATTTTTTATTTTAATTTTTTTGAATTGTTCAATCCGGTGCCTTTTTACGCTTGGAGTTAACGTGGCGCCACCGCGGTAAAACCGTTGGCGCGCATTTTCATGATTATGCAAGTCACTCTGGTCACAATGTTCTCGATGCGCTGCTATACCGTTCGTAGTTCGTACCGGCCGATTCTTTTAACGATGTAATAACGAATAAAAACGGCATTATATATTGCATTATCTATCGCATCATCTTGAGCATCATATTAAAAACTGCGGTACGTACAGTTTTTAAGCAAATCATTATTGCTTCACGATTTTTCCGACAAATTTAAGTTATATGTTCGCAACGTTTCGTAACGTACGCGCACTTCGTTTTCCGTTCGTCTGCGCATCCCGCGCGAAGTTCGTTAGTGTTCGTCTCGCGTCGGTTTCTCGTAGTTTTTTCGTGGTCATTACTTATTCTAGGTGTTACATTTCGAAAATTTGTAATGTTTCGGTTTCGTGTTTGCGATTTCTAAATACATTCGGACCTATTCCAAATGAATTTATTGTTACTGATCGCCGAAAGTAACGAATAGTGTTTTTTTTTCAACTTAACTGTTCTACAAGGCAACCTATAATTCAGGCATTCCTGCGTATAAATCGGTAAAAGGTATTATATTTTTTATTTGCATCAATTTTGTTTGAACATTTACTGTGGAATTTTATATTTATTATATTATATTTGTCCTTTCTTATGATAATTAACCGTAAAAACCGTTACATATATTGTTGAATAGGAATATACATATTGAGTAATGTTTGCATAACGGTTAGTACTACAATAATATGGAACTGAAAAGCAAACATGTTTGTCTTTAAAATCTGAACACAAAGTACTCGTTTCAAGGTCAAATTGATAAAACAAAACAAATTTCGTTAAATTATTTTCTCTTTTTATGATTTTGTTCGTTTAATGAACATTGTGGCACTTTCTTTTGCTTCTAATGAAATTATATACTAACATGCAAAAATACATTTATCTTAAAAATTCAAAGTTATTATTTTGTACGAGCTTATTTCCGCCACGGCTAGGGCGGCGTTGTATTCTCATTTTTTAAAAAGTTTTGCTTTTCATGTGTACGATGCAAACAATGATTTTATTATTGTATTTTTTAATTCAGTCTGTGTTATTAAATTAGTTTCATTACTAATACAAAATTGTTCAGATAGTTGGTCAGTTCAATTTTTGTGGTTAATAATTATTTTGATATATTGTGATTATTTATTGAAAAATAGTTTTCAATAGTGTTACATAAAAGTTTATGTACGCAAATATTGTCTATTGGATAATAAATGTTTGGTTATTTTAACTACATGAATAATTAACTTTGTATGTATGAGACGTAATATAATTTTTAATTTTTCTCGTACACAAATGAGAAAAGGACAAATGAACCTTATGAAAGTAATCCAATACTGGTGAAGTCGGATATTGGGTATATTATTGTTAATTATTTTGAAAGAATTAAGGTTATTATATGATCTTATTCATATATAATAGCATCAAATTTGGTGGGCCATAGCTCATATTGCTGGATTTGAGAAATTTTGATCTGAGAATATAAGGTAATCTGAAAAATGTCTAAAATACAATTTTTTTCTAATTTAATATAATTTGATCAATTTATTATTATTAATTTAATCAATTAAAGTTTAGGTATTATTTGAATTTTATGTATTATGTTTGGTTAAAAATAATTAATTTAAACCAACAAACAATTTTATCCACTTTGGAACTTATTTTTGAACTCATTTAACAAAAATATTACAGATTCAATTTTAAAAAACTACATTTTCTTTTGAATACCTGTAAATTGGTGTAACTCATTTCCATTTTTTATTTAATATTAAACATTTACAACAAATATATGTTTGCAACAAAGATAATTTTTTAATACATTTTATTTGAAAGTGATAAAAGACATTAAACCTTACGACTTTGTTTAAAAACATTTCAAGTATTCAAACCAACGTCAACATGAAAATGGACTGTTTTTTAATTTTAGAATTCTGCATTGATATTTCGGCAAAAAAAGCTTGGAAAAAGGTGGAAAGATGGCTGAATAAGAAGAAAGCATTGGTAGACAGTCTTGGATTGTACGTACACACATGTGTGCATGCACAATCGATGAGTGGGTACAGGAGCTAGAATAGAACCAAGAAGAGTGTTCGAAACGATTTTGCGGAATGAGGTAGAGGAACACAATGCTTCACAATGATGCTATTGTGAAAATGAATACCATATCCTCCTGCTCTTTACTTGCACTTTGTATAGAACGTATGTTGCCGTTTTGACAATGAATTAAATGAATGAGCTCCTTCTATCAAAAAAGTATTAATGTTAAAATCATTTTCACATGCACTGGCATAAAAACGTCCGCATAATGCTTTCATTATTTTATTATTATTTCTTTTATTTTCATTTAGTGTCTCATACAAATAACGCCCATATTTTCCTTCCATTAGTATATTCTATTGAACGTCTATATTTAATAATTTTATATACAAGAAATTTGCATATTTTGCAAATACTGTTTTTACAGTAATAAATAATTAATATCATGCTATTGTTTTATAAATAGTTATATTCAATTTTGAAGTGTTTAAGTTTTTTCTTAAATTTGTTGTTTCGTTTAAAAACAGAATTTGTGTTTTAAAATACTTAGTAAAGAAAAAATAAATTGCAGAATCGACTATAAAGGTTTTGAAAGATTAATCATAACATTGAAAAATAGAGTGGTTAGGTTAAAGCATGTTAAGTATGTTAGCATCCTATACACAGTCATTACTACAATATTAACTTTGGCATTATTTAATTGAACTATTAAAAGACCACTTATTTATTTTTATATTAAATTGGATGTCTTAAATGAGACTTTAATTTGTATTAAAATTTATAATTAATGGAACTTAATTAATATTTAATTTGTAATACTTCTATCAAATTAATCTTTATTTTTTATTGAACTCAAAAAATTTTATGTTCATTGATAAAGATTTAACATTATAACTCTTTTTATTGATTTAATTGATGTTGTATATTTCAATAACTTTTTATACTGGTAATTAATTTACTTTAATTATATCTACAGTTTAAGTCTATATTGCCATACGAAATTAATGACTTTTCCAAGATAAGTGCTCAAAATTATGTTATTCATTCAGGTTTTGGCAATTGTTTATGCCGAGAAAAATAATACAGAAATTTTATCTGTTTAAATAGGAATTTTATATAGTTTATTGGGAAATAATGGTCACTCGATAAAAACTGCTGACATTTTTATACAAAACAAACGTTTGTTTATCGACTAATTTGTGTGTTTATGTTGAGCATGACCTAGGACAACGTTGAATCAAACATCATTAACAGTATTGGTTAATTACAGGCAAAAATCGAGTTCTTTCATTTACTCTGATAACATTTTCTTCTTTAACAATCAAATCCAATTATGAAATCATTTATAGACATAAATGTCATTCTCATTTCAGACCGCAAAATATAGGAATAACAAATATAGGAATATAGTGAAAGGCATCTTGCTAATTTATTCAGATTATCCATCTGGATACCGACTTGCAATGTAATCTGGAGACCTCTTCGCTCATCGAGTCATATCCATTGATAAATAAAATCCGCAATAGCGTATCACGTTTCACGAAAGAGGCAGAATTAGTTGGTGGAGTGCATGTAAATAGAGGATTTCCGTGAGACAACGTTCGGATAAAGATGCCTGCAGGGCAGAGGGCGCAACGCCGATTCCGTAGGCAGATTTAATTAGCGTGGACCTACGTTGGTCCTCGAGAAATGCCGGGGCAGAGACGGGGGCAGCTGAAGCGTTAAAGTTAAATGACGGTTGGCAGTTGCTTATTCTTCCCGGCAACTGATGCTTGATAATCCGCAAAATCTCCCTCCCACGCCCCCGGCCCTCAATCCCGTCCGATAGTTGGCTGCTCGGCCAGGCCAATTCCCTCAATAGAACAACTCAGCCACAGACAGACCGGCTTAATTGTAGTCACTCCGTCTCTTCTCCCGTTTCGTTCACTCGATATTAAAGCTCGCCTCGTTCGTAATCACCCGACGGTTTTATCGCTCGCGTTTCCATTCAGTTTAAATCGATACAAAATTTTGGATTTCGCATCCTACTTTAGTGGCCAGGTTTGCGTTAGCGATACAATGGTACCATCTTGCGGATGATTGTTTCACTGGAATATAATTAGCGTGTACAGTTTAATCTTTTATAGGATTTTGGGTTATTTAAACCCCCGATAACTGGTAGTTATCTCAATTAGAAAAACACGCACGATTTGCGCGGAATAATGCGGAATGTTGCCGCTGAATTAAGTCAGCTGTTGCAATTAAAACATTGTAGTTGCATGAGGTACTATTTTAATGAATTAATGGTACTAAATGTAAATTTGCAATTTCTAACTAAATACCAAATAGTAGTATCAAGAGCAATTAATTTCTCTTAATGTATAAGATAAATGTTTTTGCAAAAATTTGAAAATTTCCATATCCTGCCAGTATGGTATTAAAGTTTGGTATTTTTTTCCTCGAAGATTACTTATTTTGTGTCATTCTGTACAATACATATTAATGGTTCAATTTTTTGGCTGCATCCTTTAGAATATCATGGGAGCTTGAATGTTGACAATTTTCTCATCGCCCAAAATAGTGCAATGAATTAATTAGGACGAAAAAAAAGATTACCATTGACGTGTATAATTGACAGAATCGTCGAAATATTGAAAAGGAACTCTACGTAAAAGGCGTCAAAAAACAGTACGAAATCCGACATTAACTCATTCCGCTTTGTCGCGCACGTTTCGTCCTCGTCCCGCACGTTTCGCGCGGTCCGCCGCTGTACCTCACAGCAAGGGCCTCTCTTCATCTTTCCTGCGCAATTTTTCCGCCACATTTGCCTTTGTCTCGTGACAACAATGCCATCGTCGCTACCGCGATGACATAAAAATATGTGCAGTTTCGCCCTCCTCCTCCCTACGCCCCTTCCCCTCCTCCCGTTCCTTTCCTCCGTTTCGGTCCAACTATTGTAAACGCATGAATGAATTCTATATAACGAAATTAATTTAAAATGACGAATTCTGATCAAACACCATTATTGTCCTACAGTCAACTGAACTATTTTTGTCCTTTTCGCACCTTCAAGTCATTTATTTATTGTTTATTTGTCGCATTAAATGGGGAAGGACTGTTTGTTTACATTTTTAACTACTACAAAGTAAATAAAGGGTTTTAAAAGTTCGGATTATAGTAGAAGCTCACTTTGTTTCATAAATATCTTGTGGATAAGGAATAAGTGAAATATGGAACAATCAATCATATGGAGTGAAAACAAACCATTTTGTACAGGATTGAGAAATGAGACGTTTTTAAAATACAAGAAGGTAAACAAGATTTGTTTTTGTTTTATATTCAATTCTATTTTCATGACCTCCAAAATGTAAAATAATGCTTTTGTATTTGAGTGACTTGTATTTACCTTCCAATGTTTACATGGTTTGTTTACATTTTAGAAATGTTTCGTTTCTTAGTTCCATGCATTGTGTGGAAAGCGACCAATCGCCTTCAACGTATTTGTAGGTGGGGATTCCGGTCCCAAAAGTGGATGCAAAATATAAGAGTACACTTTGCGTCCACCTCCGGGTCTGGAAACCCCACTTTATGCACTAATGCAATTGGCGCCCTAAACTCGAGCTACTTTGGCCGCTTGCACACAACACTTTACTTCCCCTTCCCCTGATTAGTTACTCCATATTTCATTTATTCCATATTCGGAAGTTATATGTAAAGTAACCTAGGGTTTTTTCGCAAAATAAAGCGAAGTTTCACCCAAAGTGGTGTTCCACTGTATTTCTTTCTTCGCTTACATTTAATATAATTATCTCATATTATTAGAAATTGGCTTTCATAAAAAAAATTTACATTCACAATTGTTTCCTCGAAGTCCACGAGAACCGGTATTCTTTTTCTTCTCTTATATTTGCAAAATCATCCCGATCTTTCTACCGAAATTATCCACTTATTCGCGACGTCGAAGATTGAAATGAAAAATGCTAATTGGCGCCGAACAGAATGGTCGTCGCTGAATAGGGCGTGAAGTGGCGCATCTTTGTTATTTTTTCGTGCGCGTCTTGGTCCCGCCGATTGCAGGAATATTGTTCCCGTGGAATTTCGTCGAAAGTGCGAACAATGAGCATGCAAATGATCGGCCGAAGATCGATATGGCTCGGGTGCGATCAGAATTTTCCGCGAGTCTCGTTCCACGCGGCGCTAGACAAAAGAGCTCGGCGCCGGTTGACAATGGCAGATGGCATTACGTATGCAGGCGCAGGGTTCGCTCTTTCGAATTCGTTGCATTTCTACTGCCGCCTTTCCGCAGTACGCGATCGCCCCCCCCCCCCCTCTCCCTTTCCGCAACCAACATCCTAGGTCCATTCTGCAAATTGCAATCGTTAATACGTCATCCTGTAGTTCTTCTCCTCGGTTTGCCATCTCGCTTCGTATCGCGCGATAAACAATGAGGGAAAAGTTGTATTAATTGTTACTCTTTATTTCAGCATTGAAATTATTTGCGTACACTCTTGGAAAATGGAGCAGAGATTGTTGCAATTTATGAAAGGACGGCCGTAAGGATTCTTTTATTTGTTATTATTACCGAACCAACTGTGAGGATTTGAAAAAATGGATGTCTTTCGATTGATGATTATGGATGGTGCAATGTTAATTGATGTGCGGAAGGTAAAAGGAAACAAAATAGAAGATGGAATCATTGCGAAGATCAAGTAACAGTTTCTCTTTGGATTATTCGTCGCTATTTGATGGAGTTTCAAAACAGAAAGCAATTGAACGATTACTATATTGGGAGGAATGTTGGAGTAAAAAATTACATTTTACTCTAAATTATAGTATTTATATTAATACAGCTTAATGACGTGCTTAATTTATATATAAAATACTTGATGGCATTTCGTGAATCATTTTTAATTGCCAAGTATCAAAATATTAGCAAGTGTCATTTTATTGGATCATTGTTGTATTAAGATCTGCCAGTAGAGGGTTAATGCTGGTCCAATTCTGGTACTCAAGTAGTCTCAACTTTGGTATAAATATGTATAACTAAAAATACCAGTTGTGTAGTAATACTGCCTTGACATAGTGACGTCGTTAAGTAGATCCTCAGTGACGTATGACGAATTTATCTAAATTCAGCTATAAAAATGTGAACACCACGTATATAAACATATTCCCATCCGCAACCACGCCGAAGCCTATCAATTAATTAGACCCGCTCAATGGGATAAGAATTTGCGATGGAAAACTCCGTCGAATAATCATCTCCGCGAGAAATCAATGTCACGGGACCTAACAAACCGCATTCAAACAAGTTTCATTCATAATCGTTGAGAATTTGAGTTTTTGAACGCAAAACTCTTCGGAGGAAATCCTCGACCAATCGCGGATATCCGAGAGCGGTTCGGCCATAAAAGTATGTACCGCAGTATGTAAACGAGGCTATATAAGCGTGCAAAGTTTGAAGTGCAGCGAGAAGAAGCGAGAAAGAGAGGCGACAAGAGGCGGTTGGAAGGAAGTGGCGGAGGTTGCCCGGGTGGAATGGGACGCGGCGTTGAATCTAAACTGCACAATGGATGGTAATATCGAGTGCCGGAGAGTTGGCGTTGCAAATGCGCCGTCTCCGCTATAGAATATAATAATTATAAATTGGTGTCTTTCAGCTGGTGGCAAATGGACGCGTAACGAAGCCGAGGCCGTGGCGCTTTTCGAGCGACAACTTCGGCTTCGTCGTCACGGTCTATACACCGTAGCTGCGAATCCCGAACGCAATAGGTTCGCCGCTGTTGCGCGACGAAGCGGCTGTTACGCTGATGTGTGGACATGCGTGTAAAATCGACATATTGGTCCCAAAAACTTCCGATTAAACTTCTCGTCAATTAGGGAACTCGAAGTTTGCCCGCGCTCCGACTCAATTTGCGCGCTTTTCTGGAACGCCAACGGAAATACTGTTTCGCGGCTTGTGCCGCGAGTCAAAACAGTCGCGATGATGATAATGAGGGATAATTAATTAACTCCCGGAGCATCTTCGTGTTTTCAGCTCGTGACAACTTGCGTTGTGGAACATTTATTAAGAGAGGCAAAGGCGCGGGACAAAGAGAAACTGATATTTGACCTTTATTAGGAGTTTGACCTTATCAGTTGGCTGGTACAATTTATCTGAAATGAAAATTTTAGGTTGTTTTAATAAGAAGCATTTTCGAAGTGTTCGATTTTTGATTATTGGAACCAAATTATTTAAACAGATTAGTGTGGTTTCAACTAAAAACTACTAATTCGTCTCGTTGTTATAAGTAGGGTATTTCCTGTTTGGATCTCCTAAGAAGATAATCCAATTATCATAATCAGAAATTAATTTTAACTAACATTTCTAAATGTTAGTCATCTATACAAAATATACATGATAGAATATTATTATATTTTAAGAAACATTGTTAAATTTCTGTAAAATTTAATTTTACATGTATAATTAATGTTACGAGTATAATATCTTACTATAGAAAGATGGGATTAAGTCAGCAACTCTTCGAATAAAGAGGATATTACTTTGAGAATTCTAATTAAAAAGAAAACAGCTTCATTAAGTGGGAAATTGAGGAAAACCACATTTTATGTCCAAACGCGGCTTACAGTTTAGAAAATTTTTACTACAATATGAATTATCTTATGAAATATTCTAAATTCTTCTTTAATTAGCATGTTGCTGTATAAATTACAGCGGAGAATTGTTAATAGTAGGCAACTTTATAAATTTGCAATTCATTAGAAATGTGTAAATATAAAGGATAAAGAACCAAACAATTGAGATTACAATTGTCTTGTCTCAACTTGAAATGTTGAAATGACATATTGACAGTTGAATGTCAATATTTTCACAACTTGTACTTCAGATGACAACCATGCTTTCGACATCCTCTTAAGGATATTTTTTAATCAGCCACTTTGACTTCGAGAAATCCAAATTTCAGTTATGATATCTAGTGATTAGTGACGAGATATTTGTTGATAAGTGTCCCTTATTTTTGGGGATAAATTTTAGAGTTCCATTTGTTTTCGCGTTAACCGTGTGATCGACGTTAGGTGGCAATCCGATGCACGTGCTGCGCAGAAGTCAGAGCGAAGTAGCACGTAGTCGTTGTCGTCAGCCATGTTGAGGTGCCGGCGCTCTTTTATTTCGCAAACAATGGAAGGGCGCTTTGTTTCAGGCATTGTCAGGCAGACAGTAACGCGCGCACAAAAGTTATAATGAAACGCTATTTATTTAAATGTATAGGTGGCTCGGTATCCCCCCCCCCCTCCTCCTCCTCCGACGTTACCAACCCCCGTTCTTATTCCGTATTCTTTTATCTTGCTATCACATTTACGGAGCCATTCTTTCCGTAACAATTGTCTTATTCAAGTGGTGAAGCTTGTAATGTTACGTGCGAAAGCATGTACAACTTTTACTCCGCGTTTCGTTTGCAATAGTACATTATTCTCTCTGCGAACATGTTCCCGTTGGTCTCGTTCAAATTTCAAACTCAAATCATTTTATGGGACTGAAGAATGAAGCTTACAAAATGTAAGCGAACTTTGTCTCTGTGCACTGCTTAATTCCATTTTTATACTCTTCCAAATGTAACCAATGGAAAATCGTTGGTTTGAAATTTTCACTTTTGAATATTGATTTTAAATTTGATTTGATATTGCAGATTTTTCGTGTTTTAGTGGAAGAGGAATGTTATATAAGTACACTCGCATCTCGTTTGGAATACCGGAAGTATTCACTTGGAGTAAACGGTGTATCCAACCGAGTAGAATGTATTTGTTTAGATTGGTAACAAGTGTTTAAATGTTAAAAGTAATAGCTACGATACTTCAATGATTTTTTATTAAATTTGTTTATGAATATACTTTATTTATGGTGAAATTATCTTTTCCAAGCGAGGTTGAGTGTGTATCTTTTCACTATTATAGGTTAGGAAACATTAGAAACATGTTCTGATGGTTTTAATCAAATTCGATGTTGAACTTATCAATCGTTTTTATATGCAAAATCTGTTTATGAAAACATTTATTTTATGTTTGAAAACATAAACAGAAGAATCAACATTTACAACTTTTATAAATACATTTTTAATTAATTTTTATTGTACTTTTGTTACTTTACTACTTGTACTTTTGTACGTTATGTCCTGAAGTAACAAGAAAGATTCTCTTCTCGGTGTAAAGTTTTCCTGTTTATTACGCAATTTGTTTCATATAAAGTTAATGTGATGTTAAATTAAAATAATTTTAAAAACATTATATGTAACATTATAATTTAATAGTATTTTATAAAAGTACAACTAAAAACAATATTTGCATTATTATGAAAATATATGTTTGCACATTAATTTGTAAATAAACAAAAATTAAGTCAACAATATTATCTGCATGTCAATTAAAATGAAATTTGATATTATTATTATAGGGGTTTAATATGAATATATTACGTAGGAACGATTATACTAACGAATCAATTAGACAAATCAAGGCATTTGCTTAAATATCGAAACGAATGAAGAAGAAAAAAAAAGTTGAATCAGACAGACGTATCAATTAGCCAGCATCCTCCAGGCAAAGGTCAACCGTCGTAAATGGAATTTCGTTTAGCGAAACCTGAAGCAATGCCGAGGACTTAACTATCGCTTCCGGTTGAATTCTTGCATCAGTTTTATTTTTATTTTTGTTCCTTAATTAGAACAGTAGGTGGCGATTACCGATGTGGGCGGTGGTGCGAATCATTTATCAATTACATTTTGATTTGAAAGGTTGGGAACTGTATACATTTTGGTTGATTAGATTTTTATTAGTATTTTATTGTAACTATCGGAAATTAATTAATTCGCCTTGAAAAGAAGATTGAGAGATAGAATAATTATTTTTAATAAATAGTTTATTAGTTTGCATCATACGAAAAGTATAGTAGCAAGATACCAACATTTATTTGTCAATTAATGAAGTTTATACAATTTAACAGGTTTTTGGTAAAGTGATATTTACTTAACAAAACAAACACTATGTTCAAGGTTGTTGATGACAATTTATTCTATGCAATTTATATAAACAAAGTGACCAGTATAATGTGATACAAGTGCATCATGATTCATAGATTAAGTTAATCAACCTAAATATTTATTTAATTATATGATGTATATATAAGGAACATCTATATATTTTCATTAGGAAAAACTATATATGTATATAGATTAAAATTTGACAGCTAAAATTTCAAACTCCAATATTCTTAAGTCAGTTTCTCGATATGTTATATAGACATATATTAACATATACATATGTTAGAGTATTGTATACTATAATACTCTAAAAATTATTGTAATTATTAATAAGTTACCGATGTTCTTTTCTTCTTCACTTACTTTCTTACGCTTCTCTTACTTGCTTCGTTCCACTTTGTTTATTCCATTATTTCATTATTCTTTTGCTTACATTTCTTTAACTAAGTGGTATTTTCTACAAAGTAAAATGCGACATTTTACGTAGTCGCATGTAAATATCTTCATTAAGATATTGTTTGGCGAAAATTCTTTTCCTTGCCGAGTCGATAAATCGTGGATTGTCGAAACATAAAAATTTTATACGTTGGGTCACGTAGGCATGCCAAAAAGGAAGCTTTATATCACATTTCTTTCGGCGATAGAAACGCAACAAAACGTTTCATGATACAAAGGAAATTTCGATGGGGTGGGGAAAATTTAATTTTCTTACCCCAACGCGGATGTCGGCGTTTCGCAACTTTCCATTCACCGCGACAAAACCGCACGATAGCAACCGCGTTCATAAATGCTCTCTTCGGCAATGCATTTGGCAAAACAGATTGAACGATGCCGACCTCGGATTCCAGGTCGAGGGTTTTTTTTTTCCTTTTGCACAATAAATGAATCAGAAGCGGAACGACCAATGTTGAGGGTCGTCGTTTGACAATAAAGAAGCCGTATGTGATACCGCTATGACACTGGTTAATTATAATGTACGAAAGAAAATAGTTCGATAAAAGGAGACTGCAATAATGCAAAATTCAATTCATGTAATATTGTAATACTATAATTGTTAAAAAAGAGAATACAGTTTTAGGCGAAATAAGTAACAACAATTTTAATTTACATAGTGTTTGTTAGCATTAAGAAAAGTTTTATAAACAAAAATTAAGCAAAAGACTCATTTATATAATATAGGTAACATACTAGCAATGTATTTGGTAATATATAGTCAATATGTTGGCCATGTATGGGAAATATATTTTTTATTTCATTACCGTGTTGGAAGTTATGATTATACTACTATATACACTAAAAATTATGAAATATTTTATGTTTTCTTCCATTTATTATTGTTTTTAACTCATATTTAAAATATATTTAAATCAGATCCATAAAATGAATTATATATTACAGGAATCTAATTAACAATCCAATTTACAATCTTTACCAATAAAGTAGTATCATGAAAATAATGTGCTAACATAACACCTATGTAAGTTAAACTTAAATTCCTTCCAACGTTAACTTTTTACAGTGAATTTCCGATTATTTTAACATACAATTCAATTACTTAATTCCAATTACTTCAACAACTTTTTTACTACGTGCCTTGGAAATCGATATGTATCGTCACAACATTTACAATCTATTATTTGATTAGAATTGTCAGTTCCCTGCATTATTTATAACCACGACCTTTTTTGCAAACTATAAATGTAAAACATGAGATCTTCGATGGTCCCGCTTCCGCTCTAAGCCACAAATCCTTACAACCTTGCCATCAAATTTCATGAATCGCGGAACCAGTACGAGTCAGTCGGACCGGGTGGGGATATACGCAGGGGCAAGAGACCGTAGAGTACAGACGGCGAGAAGCGCGGATCAGTTCTATGCGGACCGCGAAAGATGCGTGTTGCTTGTTCATCTTCCTCGTAATAGTTTTCACTTTTCGCGGTAGTTCGTCGTAGTTGATTTAATTCGTCTGCATAATTCCATATAATATTCGTATAATGTCATTGCAAAAGCAAATTCTCCTCACTCCAATATCGAAATTAAATTTTATTACTTCCCTCCTTAATGACAACTGTAAAAAACTGTTAATGAAACATCAAGACTCGCCAGGATGAAATTGACATTAAAGGATTATAATCAAGAATCATAATTTAAAGTGGAAAGTGAAGTTAAGACTGTCAGTGCAGATGACAGCTGACAGTGAAAGTGTTAAATATTGAAATAACCCTGCATGTCAACGAAACAGTTGCGTTATTCTTGTCATTGAATTTATAGAAAGTAAATGACAGGATTGAATTAATATTCTAGGATGACAGTGGTCTTTTTGCCGGAAGCATCACATAAAAATCTAAGGCAAGTTGATGAAACTATGTTCAATTTTGGATATCCTTGTTTAAAAACTGTCAATACAATGTGGAAAGTGTGTTGCGTGGGAATTTACCGTCAGATTATGGATTTAAGTATCTTATCAACCAGATTTACCCCTCGGCGTTCCGCTGGCAGCTGTCAAACCTCTGGATAAAAGCTTCAGTTTTTGGATTACTTTGTACTGCCAGTCATGATTTTACTGTGTTGACCAGTCGCAAATATTCAGGGTGCCAAGTGCGCGAGTGGGTCACGTGTATCGGTGTGTGCATTGTCATATTTTTGTTGCTTGATTTGGCGTTCATTTTGAGTTCCGAATCCGTTTGCATCGCCCGATCCTTGTGTTCTCGCGTTTTCATTTGTTTTTGTTTTTTTCTTTTTTGGTTTTTAATTTTTCAGATTTTAACGCTCCGGTAGTGTCCGCGGGTAGATGATTAAGAGAACGTTGGACGCGATTTCGAGGTTGCGTGTGACACGCACTGACGTGCGAACAATGCGTGGAATTTCGGCTTTGAATTTCGCGTGACGTGACAGGGACGTCTCGTTGCGGGATGTAGTGCGCGGATTGCGATGACGTTTCGCGTTTGACGGAGTGGCCAGTAGAGTGCCATATCTACTCGGTCGTAATTTATGTCGTTGCGCGCCGAAATCCTGCGGATCGCTGCGAATGGTAAGCATCATAATTTTGCGATTTTGAAAGCCCTTCGGGTGTCGTTGACTCTTGACGTTTGGATTTGTCTTTTGCAAACGGCGAGTTCAAGATCAAACGTGGGTTAATTATTCGTTTTCATTGGACCAAAGGAGTAATGTTCGTTTGTCCTTTTGAGACAAATCTAACGTCCTCATTTCTTATCTGAAAGATATTAATAATTTAAGAGAAGATAAAATATTCGACTCTGGAAAAATTTTACTTTTTATCATCCAATTTGATCAGTATCCTTATTTCTTATTATCCGCATTGATAGTTTTCTGGATGGGTGACTGTGTTAAGCAAAATTATCCAGATGGAATCACACCTTAATTTATTTTTTCAGTATACCAATATATATATAAGTAATTAATCCTTAGAAATAAAATAATATCCCAAACCGGAAAATGTCTTCAATTTTGCATCTACAATAGCTTTACAATGCAATCCGATTACAATTTCTTCAGCTTATACGAATCATACAAATTAAACTTGAAATCCATTACATCGCGCGTTGCAAATGTGTAACGCCATGAATTGCAAAAGCCAAACATTTATTTGGCTTCATTTTGATTTTTGTTTCGAATTTATATTATCTACGGTTTAATCCTTTTTGACGATTTGCCATTGTTTCCTTGACAATCAACTGTGATAGATTAAAAATAAAACGAACGGACAAAAATGTTTTGTATGATTTTCCATAGTAGGTGTGTTATATCGCTTGCTGGCCGTGATTGATGCTGTTTGTAAATGTGTACGTACGCGCGAGAAAACAGTTTGGCTTGAAAATGCTTGCTTTTTTTTTCGCGCAAAGTTCGTTCAAAGAATTCGAGCGAAACCAACCGTGCGGAAGTCTTAGAGGTTGCTTTGAAATCGTCACGGTTCCCCACCTCGCAAATGAAGACCTCCCCAACCGCAGATCTTTCGTACCATAACTTAAATTTGCTCACCTACCCTTGACCGCGCAATCCATCCAGATATCCGTTAGAACAATCCATGTATCAAACAAGTATCTTAGGATTCCCTAGAATTTTAATTAACTCATCCGAACCGTTGCCAATTTAATTATATTAATTAGTCCTGCGTCGTTGTAATAATCAACATAAACGGAACAATATCTGGACGTTAATTTATCAGCGCGATAAAATGAGGCCGCATTGTGTTTGCGCGGCACAAATGTGCGGGATAAAACAAAAGTGAATACAATAATCGAGCGGTGAACGGCGAGGGGGGGGGGGCGTAAGGGACCGGCTTCGGCCGAGCGACAAGGAAAGGCGAAGGAACGGAAGAAGGAAAGTCGAAGGGTAGGCAGCATAAAAAGCCCGGCAGCCCCTATTCCACGCAGGCTTCAATTGTTTTGGACAGGCGGCGTTCATTTGTTTTTCTTCGCGTGCGCTTTTGCACGCTTTCCGCCCCCCCCCTCCCCCCTCCTTCCCCGGGCCACCGATCGACTGCTTCTCTCCTTCCGCTCTCTGTCCTCGTTCCCGTACGTTCGCCTCTCTATCGGCTTCCTTTTTCCTCGCCCACACCCCCCCTCCTCCTT
>JABFPN010000343.1:0-51581 GCA_022817305.1 Leptoteleia sp. ZL-2020 | reverse complement strand
GATGCGATATTGTTTAGTGGCCCGACCGCCGCCACTTTGTCTAATTAACATGAATATGTGCGACACCAGCATCAAATTCATGTAAATGGTATATTCTAAATATTTATGTTCTCATAGCATTATATTCATGCAATTTTAGTTATATTTTTCAGTGTAACGTAACATGAATTTCTATTTTATTGTTACAAAATGATATTTGGAAATTAAACATTTTTCATGCTGTAAAAGCAAGTGTTGCTACTTCTGTAGCATGAAAATAATAACACAATTATTCATGCTAATAAAACAAAAGTATTTCTCTCGGTGCATGCTTGTTTAAAGTAATTTAGAGATTGCCCCGGGTATCAGAAACAAAGGTGCAGAGTAAAAGGTGCTCTCTCTTCGGAATACGACCGATAGAAAGATAAAGGATCTGAAAAATCAGATTAGCGCCGTTTCGGTGCCATTGTTCTATCTTCAAAGCAGTTTGTAGACAAACCGTCTAGAATTGAATTTTAATTCAACCGTCCGGTCTGTTTACACGGCAAACTGGAATTAGCTCAAAACAGTAACGCAAGTTCGCGAACATCCAAGAGCTTTCACTCTTTCCCTCCCTATCTCTCTCGCTCTCGCCCTCCACTCGGAGTGCCTTCGTCTTTCTCCGCTGATATGCATTCTGGACCAAGTAATCAGAGACTTACGGGGCCGATATGATAAACCCGGCAGTTGGAGTTTAAGAACTCAACTAGCCGACAAGCGTTTGAGGTTTGTGCCAAGTTTGAATTCGCAAGTTGGTTCGTGGAATTGGTCCCAAACCTTCGGAACTAATGAATCGATTTCGATGCACGCCGAGGAACAATAGCCGGCGCCCACCGGTTATCGATTTTATATTAGTTTTGAGTCCGCGTGCCGCGGTTCTTCTTAATTTATAAATTGGATCGTCCAATCTTGACCAAGTTTCGCGCCAACTTCCGCCTACCAGGTGCCCCGACCCCTTTCCCCCAGCTCTTCCATCATTGCCCGTTTCTTTCCTTCGCTCCTTCGCCGGATCCCCTGCAAAACTACTTTTAACGGTGGCTTCTGAGAAAAATTCATGGTAACCAGTCTGAGAAAATTCTTTGCATTCCATTCGACTATTGTGTGTCACTTATCCAACTTCTGGTTCGCCCATTAAAATTTTAATAGATTCAACTGCGCCCATAACTGTTAGCGACGCGGCGCGCTCAATCTCCCCATTCGCCTGTTACTCTTCCGCGCGCGCAAATCTACAACTTTGCCCCAATCTCCAGCGACGCGCCGGGTGACGCAATCCGTCGCGTCGGAAGCAAGTTGGCGCGCATTGTTTTGCGATCGCGCGCCGAGTCCAAGTCCGATAATGGATTTCCTGCGATCGGTTTTCACTTTCGGACGAGTGGCACCGGGGGGAGATGGCGATCGGGACGGCTGAGCTACGAGAGGGGGCGCCACGGAACGCGGCCGTTTGCTTTTCTTGCGGGCCTCGCGGCTAGTTCGATACTTTTCCGTAAGCGCCCCGCGCGCGAAGCCACGGTGACCAAACCGGCTCCACGCTGCCCTTCGCCGCGTGATTTATCGTTCCTACGCCGTAAAAAGGCCATGTCGGCCAATCAAACGACCGCGATCGCACAAGTGCGCCCGCCGACTTTATCGAACGTGAAAGCGCCAGCATCGGTTAACAGTCAATTTGAAATTGAACTAAAAACGTCGGTTCGTTGACCAACGCCCAGCGTTGCCAGATTAGAAATTAAAAAAAAAAAAAAAAAAAAAAGAGAAAAAATAAAGAAAACTAAATAAACTCACGCTTTACCCATTATTCTCTCGTTTCTTGTTGATTTTCTTTGCCGGATACGTCGATTGCTCGTGAACTTAAAATTATGTTAGATTTATTTCTTTTCGGTTTTTCTCCCAACCAAACAACATCGTTATCAATTAAGATCGGATGCCAAAACTTTGACGTCTTTATACTTTTACACGTGGTGTTCTGATTTTATTAACATAAATTATACCTTTCCAATTGGTTGTATTAATATTTATAAATTAGATGTCTCGTTGGATGTTTCTCAACATAATATTAAACGGTTAATTTAATGTTGATTTTTTGTTTGAAATTCATAAAGAGTTTTGTACAGTCATATAGTTTAATTTTGGTGATAATATTGTTTGTCTTAGTCAGTGGTATACGGAGTACTTAATCTGTAGCCATAACCCCAAAAAAAAAAAAAATAATATTGTTTGGTAACAAGCTGTGTTGACGGTTATAAAGGATGTTGTCGTTTAACCCTGGTTAATCACTCGTGTATATAAATAATAAACAAAAACAAAATATTCCAGATAGGAATAATTGCGCCCACGTTAGGAAAGAAAGTATTCATTAATGGCGTCTATTTGTTAAAATCTACTTTGCGTACAAAAAGAAAAAAAAATTAATAGTTTGTTTAAGAAAAGTATTGTACTTACATAATATAATAACACGTTTTCATATCTATTCATTAACCAATTGTTGATATGGATGCAATAATCACTAATTATGAATTGTTTTATTATCTTAATTGAAATTCTTTATATTCTTCAAAAACTGAAGTATATTGTTATCTATAATATATCTATTTGAGTCGCTTATCAAACTTTTTGTTTTATAACCGAAGTAATTTCTATGTTCAGTATAATCTATAATTCTTACTGATTATATCTACAATGTACACTTCATCAGTAACTAATAATGAAAAAAGAAATAGCAAATTATTAAATATGATACACAATGAATGCTTTTGTAAGGTATATTGATTAATTATCTAATCAATAACTTTATAAATTATTTTGCTCTTTAAAACTTCATCTTATCTCATTTACTTATCTTCTTTAAAGTTTAGAAAAATACATACCAATTCATGAATTAATTTTATTACCTTAGTATATGTCTTGCTAACATATATATAATATATTATAGTATATGTATTGCTAATTTATATATAAACTAATTTTTAAAAAAATAAAGTGTATCAGACGTTTTTCTCACTTTTACATTACATTCTATTAAATTTTGATGCAATTTTGCTTACTATTACACCCTGGCTACTGGACGGCGTTTTTGACACATAACACATTGAATAATCACTTTAAGAATGTACTTATTTATATAATAAAGGATATTTAAAACAACAAAAACATTATGTTTACACACTTACAGTTGTTTACATTATGTGATTGTTAATATTTTATGTAAGGTGCCTTTTATTTTAGAAGTAACAATATAAGTACTGATCTTTTACCAATATGAAATGTCAATTATTAAGATCACAATAACTATGATGAACAAAAAAATGAACGTATATAGCATTTAAATACATGTAAAATACCTTTTCTTTATAAAATGATTGGATTACAAATACATATTATAGGAAACAGCTTTACTGAGGAAAATTAAACAAAGAAAAGATAAATTCTTTCAAACAGAATATGTATAACTTAAGCTGCCATAAAACTCGACAGACATCATATATTATACTATATTCAAATCTATTTTTGTAAACTAAACTACTGTGACATTATTTAATTAGGTGTAATGTAACTTTCTCTAAAACAATGAAAGTAGTGTTATAACATCAATGAAATAGTTACTTCCTACAATAATAAAGTAATTCAAATTAACCATTATCAAAAATGATCATATTTTATCTCAAATGCACACATTGGTGTGAAGAACAAACAACTTAATTTTAGAGAAAAGTGAAGGAATAACAATAGAGAAACAAACATGTTGTTTCTTGTTGGCCACTGAAATGTGAAAATTCTATTTAAGAGAAAAAACCTGAAATTTATACGAGAAATCTGTGCTATTGTTATAAGTTAGAACCGACGTATTCATACTTGAATTTAAGCAATATAGACCACGTGTCTAAAGTAAAGAACAATGATAACAATATATAATTCACTAATCCGTTCTCCCTCGATACGACACGGAAAAAAGTATTCGCTTTCGTTAATAAATGAATTTATCTAGCAATCTGTAATTAATTTAGTATCAATTATATTATTTAAACGTTACATAAATTGTATGGTGAATTCAACCATACAAGCAATAGTGACTGAACATTACCTCATTATGAAAACTACTTAGACGTCAAGTATTGGGGATTAGATAATTATGTATGGCTGATTCAGCCACATAGTGTGTGTCATTCAATGAATTTGCCAGGTTAGTTTTCATAAAATCGGCTCACATAAATTTATTCGTTAAAATTATAATTTTAAATTATGTCAATAGCAATCAAACAATATATCTAATCTGATTTAAAGAGAAATTTAATAGTTCTCTTTAATTTTTTTTTACGAATCAGTGAAGAAATAATGGATAAAGGCCGAAACGTTAACGTATGATATATTAATACATAATTAATTTAGTCTGTTGTATCAAAAAATACGGTCGAAAAACAAATTGACAAGAGATAACGTAAGTTGAAATCGCATCTCGCGGCAAAAAGCTAGGGAATTCTCGTCGGCGGGCGACTGGGGGAAATGCATTCTGGACGCCGGAAGCCGCTGGCAACACTGGCAACGCCAGCTTGTAACAACCGTGCCGAAAACATTAGCCCCAGCCAGTGTCTACTACGGTCCGGGTGCTTTTTCTGTGCAAACGTTTGGCTGTTGCGAGAGTGGCGTTTTCCGTTGAGCGTCAGAGTGCAATCCGCAGCAACCGGGTGTCATTCGTGCCGGCAATCCACTGTGTCTAGCAACTTGTCACGTGTGCCACGCACCAGCCGCACACGTCGCGCCTGCAAAGCCGGCAGACTCGACAAGGTAACCTATAAACTCCGCGGCCTCTGCGGCCGTCGCGCCGCGTGCCCCGAAGCGCCGCAACTTCGCGGCCAAACGCGCCGCCCGGAAACGGCCGAGAGCGCGTCAACGCGCCCGCGTGCTTCCACCCCTTTTTTTTTTATTCCACCCCGCGCACTTCGGTTTCCTTCCATCAGCCAGCACGCTTTGCCACCGCATTTCACGCTTTTCATTTCGTTCCTTCTACGCTGTTTTATGTTTGCCCACTTTTTTGCAATTTCTCCTTTATCTCCCAATCCGAGTCCCTCCCGTCTTTGGTGGAAGAAAAAAAAGCACGAAATTTATTCCATTTTGACTTCTTGCGTTCTTTTTTTTTCTTTCTTTCTTTTTTTTTTTAAAGAAAGTAGGTGAAATTTGATTGGAGATTGGTAATGGACGTTTGATTGGCGGATTCGCTGGAACGCGTTCTGCTTATGGAAATTTTGTCGGTTTTTAGGTTATATTTGTGATAGCGGTTTTTGGCTTTGTTGATAAGCCTTGATAAGAAGCCAAGCTGTGTAGTTTTTGTTCTTTAATTTCACATGCTTCAATGAGCTGTTATAAACAGATGATTATTGTCTCATTGTTAGTCTTTTTTTTTTTTTGCGGTAATTTTTTTCAACTAATGTTTGGTTAATTTTTGGGGTTCAATTACTTGAACAATTTGAATAGGTTATAGTAGGCATTGGTTGTCAATGTTACTGTTATAATTATCTTCATTATGTTAATATATTTGTTTGTCTGGCATTGCAGTTAATAAAATTATTGAATATTGAGTATGAGAAACTATTGTATATTGAAGTAAATATTTTTTCTTTTCTTGTAGTACATTATTACTTATCGTCCATTATTACTCATTGTATCTTTTCAATTATTTATTTCCTTTCACATAATTCATATTATTAAATTTGTACATAGTATTTGTAATGAATTTCATGCATTTTGTACTCACTATTGTGTATACACTTAAGATTTTAAATCTTAAAACAATTTCATTTTATATATGCTACACATATATTAAAAAGAAATATATACATTTTTCTTGATATTATTGAATTTATTATTTTAATTTTTATTGTTTCAAGTTTGTATGCTATTTAAATGAAAAAAATAAAATTAAAAATTACATGTCAATGAACGCCGGTGTAAACAAGTATGTTTTTGTATATAAATATAATTATAAATATATAGAAATTTATGTTATGTGAAGTTGCCTGGCACATATATTATTTTTCAATTTATCTTTTTATTTGAAATTAAATTTTATTGTTTCAGTAAATTACAGAAATAACTTATGATAAGAATTATGCTAAAATTAGATTTCTTATTAATTAGTTTATACTATAGGATAAACAACAGTGTAAGATATAAGATTTGAGGTAATTTTTTGTGAGCATTGTTATTTGACTTCAATTATTAAATCTCTGTTGTAAAAAATTTATTCCATTTCGTATCCCAACAACTTGAATTACTTTTTTAAACAGTTTTCTTATAAAGATGTATTATTTTAAAAAACAAATAATTTAAGTACAATTTTGAAATGATATCAAAGTTGTAAATAAATATTCACTTAGACACATTTAGTCATGTGAACTACTATTACAAATAGTCCATAATACTGAACAATATTTTCTGAACTTAGTTTTATTTAATTTTCAAATATAACTAATAATGATATAGACAACTAATTTCAAAAAATACAAAGCAAATTGGAAAATAAAATGAATCGTTATAGCAGTGCATTTTATTGTGCTTTAATTATTCCAAAAAATAGTATAATTTTGCAAAATATTAATTGAAAGTTTTTGTTTTTAGGAGTTGGCATTTAATACGTCGTGATGCATTGGAGGTTCAGTGGATCTTGCCCAAGAACCAACCAAAAGCCAGTATTCCAGTGTCAGTTTGTGTGACGAAGCATCTCAATAAGTGAGAAAACGTAACCTTTTACAAAATTGTCAGTGATCAATTTTAAGCATTGTTTATTGGACCAAGAGATAGAGAAGACGATCGTGCTCGGACAAGGCAATTAAATTAAAAAATAGGGGGGGCTGTCTGACCGATGGACAAACGGAAGATGATGCCCAAACGCCCTCGAATGGAAAACATGAGGGGCCCGATTGCAAATGGGCCCATCCAAACTAGACCTTTGGTGGCTTTGCTGGATGGACGAGACTGTTCAATTGAAATGCCCATTCTGAAGGATGTGGCAACTGTTGCTTTTTGCGATGCACAGTCCACTTCAGAAATCCATGAAAAGGTATAAATTGTTGTTTATTTATTTAATGTCAAATTTCTATTGTCAAAATTGATGTACATATGTCGAAAAATAATTGTTACATTTTTTTGTATATTTATTTTCTTTTCTTAATAGCATTTTTTTGAAGTTTTTGTTAAAATTAGAAAATAAATTTAACTTTGTTTTTGAGTATCTAGAAAACATTCTAGAAGTTGCATTAAATTATTATAATAAAAATTAATTAATTAATAATACATATTTTTTCAATAAAAAGTAAAGTATTTTGAATAAAATTTGTGTAAATTTGAAAGTTATTAGTAATAATACGTATTAAATGAATTAAATAGTATTTTTCTTAATTATAGTGGTGTAATTAAGCATTTTGTTGATACAATTTTAATTAACAATTCTTGAAATAAATAGATACATGAATTTTGTTTTGATAAAAACCTCTTTATTACATTATGTATTAACATTTTATTGATAGCAGTTTAATTAATATAATCTCTTCATATTTGGTTGATAATTGTATTACATTTTTTTTACACATTAAAATTTAATATTTGATAAAATATAGTTTAACTTTTAATAACAACAAATGTCTTATTTTTGTTCCTTCTTTTTCAAGTGTATTAATTAAAATTTACTTATGAACAAATTAAATTTAGTGAAAAAAAACATCAATACCTTTTTGTTAGAAAAATTTTTTAGAAAAATGTAGAAAAAAAAAACTAATTAAACTAGTCTTTGTTTTTCATGAGTATTAAAATGTTGAAAAAAATTTTGTGTCAATTAGAAAATTAGAAAATTTTTCAAAATATTAATACTTGTATACATTTTTAGGTACTAAATGAAGCTGTAGGAGCCCTTATGTGGCACACCATTATTTTGACAAAAGAGGACCTTGAAAAGTTCAAAACCTTGAGAATTATCGTGAGAATTGGATCTGGGGTTGATAACATAGATGTCAAAGCAGCCGGTGAACTCGGTATAGCAGTGTGCAATGTGCCTGGCTATGGAGTCGAAGAGGTAGCCGATACCACTCTTTGTCTCATTTTGAATCTCTATCGGCGTACATACTGGCTGGCAAATCTAGTACGCGAAGGAAAAAAATTTACTGGACCTGAACAGGTATATATTTATTTTCATAAATTTATCATAAATAAATCTAATGAAATTTAAATTAATTCAAACTAGAGCAAAACACATCTTTTATAATAAATGTAATTTTAATGGATGACTAAAAATAAATTCCCAACTAATTGTTTTTAATTATTATATAGAAATGAAATTCATAATAAGAAATTTCATAAATTGTCAACAATATATATATATATATATATGTATATATTATTTTTGAAATAGTAAATTAAATACTCTATTAATTGAATTACATTTAGAATATACCAAATATAATTTCAAATAAATAAATGTTGTTTGTAAACAGGTACGAGATGCAGCGACAGGATGTGCAAGGATACGGGGAGACACACTCGGAATTGTAGGTTTAGGCAGGATCGGTTCAGCCGTGGCTCTGCGAGCAAAAGTTTTTGGTTTTAATGTTATCTTTTACGACCCATACCTCCCTGATGGCATCGAAAAATCACTTGGGCTTACCAGGGTTTACACATTACAGGTTTGTGTTTTGATATTATATGGATAAATAAAGTATATATAATAAAGTATATAATAAAGTATATGTTGTACAAAAAATATTAACTTTTTGTTTTGCAGGACCTTTTGTTCCAGTCTGATTGTGTTTCATTACACTGCACTTTAAACGAGCACAATCATCACCTAATCAATGATTATACCCTTAAACAGGTAATTTTCAAATACAAATATTAATGATGAAATTGTTAGTAATTAATATAAACACGAGTAAATAAATGATCTAATTAAAATTGAATATTGCATTGTTTAAAATTTAAATAAACAGCCTATGTATTAATTGGTTTCTGTATAAAAGATTCTATGCATTATAAATCTGATTATTCAAATTAAAATACCTATAGTGATGGTAAAAGAATTTCTAGTTTGATCCATTGACAAAACATGTTTTTAGATGAGACCGGGAGCATTTCTAGTGAATACAGCACGTGGAGGATTAGTGGATGACGATGCGTTGGCTGCAGCGTTAAAGCAGGGTAGAATCCGTGCAGCGGCGTTAGATGTTCACGAAAATGAACCATATAATGTCTTTCAGGGTCAGTCCTCGCAATGTGAGTTTTATCTAACCTCACCTGATCCCCGCCCACCTCTCACGAATTAATGTGAAAACCGGAAGGTCCTTCCATATCTGTGCACTATCCCATCCTTTGAGCAAAACAAAATCTTGTATTTTATATGACCAGTTATTATGCTTATAAATTACATATTTTATTTATAAATTATATTTTAATTATATGTAAATATAAATGGTTATAATATACAAGATTCTAAGTTGAGTATCTTAAGTTAGGTATATTAGATATAAGAATAATTTATGTAATTAGTGTTTTTGGTTTTACAATGCAAAAGAATAAATGAAATTGAATTGCTCTGTTATATTGATAAAACTGGAAACAATCATAAGACTCAAAATAATCGATATTCTTCTGAACAAAATAGGTCCTTTAAAAGACGCGCCCAATTTACTTTGCACACCACACGCTGCATTTTACAGCGACGCAAGTTGCACAGAACTTCGTGAAATGGCCGCCAGTGAGATCCGGCGGGCTATCATCGGACGTATTCCAGATTGCTTGCGAAATTGTGTAAACAAGGAATACTTCCTCACCTCCTCTAGGTAAGAATTTAAAAGTACTGAAACACAAATTATTTCGCCACGTAACAGTAAAAGGAAAGAAATCATTTTCATAAAAATATTTTTTTTTCAAATTGAATTAATTTTTTTTATTTAATATACATTATTAATTAACTTTTAAAAGCGATGATAACGTCAATGAAGAACTTTGTGTTTTGGAAAATGCCTGGTTTATTTATGAATGAATATGCAAATAAAGAAATAAGATGCAAAACTAAATAAAATAATTTACTGATTAAATAAAATGAAAACTGGGCAATGTGTCATACGTGATGCATATTTTTTGGACAATTTTTTGTTTTTTTCTTATCGAGAACGTAATTTCACAAATTCAGACTATTCTTTTCCACGTGTGAATGTGTGCTTCTTTTCTGCGTTCACTCACTTAGCACTACTCGACTTTATAAGTTGAACTTTTCGTTTCAGGGACGATTTAAAGTCTTCCAATTATACTCCAACTGAATAAATCTAGATATTAAAGAATAAATGTATGTATGGTCATTCGATTTCGTGCTGTGATGTCATTATCCCTTTCTTTAGTTTTCGACGCAACACAACGAATTCAGTTAGAAGTGTCACGATAAAATAATTAAGAATCATTGATATAAACTTGTATGAGCTATTAGACGAATATAAAACTTTGGACATTTGTAAAATAAAAGTTTGAATACAACTTTGTTCCATGTCTTTTATTTCAATCGAAAGTTATCGTCTTATTTTTAAGTTTGAAAAATTGTTTCAATTAGTATAT
The DNA here is from genome assembly GCA_022817305.1 of Leptoteleia sp. ZL-2020. Lineage (NCBI taxonomy): Eukaryota > Metazoa > Arthropoda > Insecta > Hymenoptera > Scelionidae > Leptoteleia > Leptoteleia sp. ZL-2020. The sequence goes on along the minus strand of JABFPN010000343.1, from coordinate 40,979 downwards.
ATTGCGTATCATACATTGCCTTTGATGCAGGATGTTTGTATATTTTTTTAGTTAAAAGAACGCTGACGATATCAAATATATTTGATTGAAAATAATGTTTTTGCATCATTGCAAGGGCAAAATAAAAACTGATATTTTGTGTTCTAGGTACAATCCATATAGTAGTAATGTCGAGAATAATCAAAACCAGATTAGTCTTAGAGACAATGGTTCAGAGCAGAATAATCAAATTCAGAATAATCAGAATTATCTAAACCAGATTAATTGTGTGCAGAATCCACAACCGCAGATTAGTCAAATTTCGAATAGTCAAATTTCGAATAGTCAAATACCGAATAGTCAAATACCGAATAGTCAAATTCAGAATTATCACAGCCAGAATATTCAAATCCAGGTTCATCTAGACCAGAATAATCAAGTTCAATACATTCAAAATCAAAATACTCAAAATCAGAACCAGCAAAGAGAGAATAATAGTCAGGTTCAGAATAATAATGAAATCAATTATACATCTCTAAGAGATGATTCTTGCGATGAAATTATTTATCGTTAAAGTTAATAATATTAATTTCATACAGTAATACATTTTAAATTATTATTCTGAACCAAAATAAAAAGTAAGCAGTTATACATTTATTTTCTATTTTTTTTGTGATTACTAAACGAAGTATATTTGTTTTAAATTGTAGAACACAATTTCAATATACAGAATATGATAATAATGTTGATATATTATCTTTGATAAAGTTTATTGTATGAAACTCAAGACTTAAATATCTGTTTTTTATTTACCCTTTTATATGATTATAGAAATGGTTATAAATGTTGGAACGAAAGATTGTTTTTTCTTATTAATTAATGAAATCATTATTTGAAAATAACAAATACATAAAGAAGTATTTGATATCTCAGTGTCAGTGAAAACATAGCACTACAATAATTTATTTATTTTATTTCTAATTTACAAAAAATAATGATTGCTTAGTTGGCATTATTATTTTGTCTGATAATTCTTAATATTTGACAATAATGAGATATTTTTAAGGCATTTGTTGTAAAAGCTATATTATTTCAAAAGGTGAATCATATAATATTCTGAATAAAGTATTATATATAATTAGAGAGAACATTTTACATGTTGGTTTTATGTATTCAATTTCCATTTTTTATCTTTTTAATATATTAAAAGTAAATAAATATAGTCTAGGTAAAATCGCAACATGTTTCATAATTCATTAATTATATATTGTTACTTTGTATATTAGAGTATATTAGAGTTAAAAAATATGATTCAGAACCTTTTAATAACGACAGACAAAATAACTGATGTCAATATAAATGTAAATAATATTATAACACTATTCAATTCTGATATGCACAAATAGAATTCTTTATTAATGGTATCCATAAAATATATCTGATGTATAATATGAACAAAAAATTGTATTTATAATTTATATATGTATATATATATATATATATATATATATATATATATATATAAGGGTGTAGATTGTAAATATCTTCATTTTTAATAGAATTCTTAAGTCTGATATAAAAAGTAATTTGAAAGTAAAATCGTGTAGAGTGTGATTGTTATGGCTCAGATGCAGGAGTCATGAATGCATAAAATTCAATTAATAATCCTTTATTTTTCTTTTGTTTTTAACTTTAGATTTAAATTAAAACATTCTAAGCAGATGTTTAAACATTTGAATATAACAGAATAAAATATGCATTACCTGATTTCGACATTATGAAAAAAATTTAAAATGTTTAAAATGTCAGATATTATTTATGGATACCAAAATAAATTTCTCTCGGTATTCACATCAGTAGTATAGAAAAACAGAACATTATCAATGAAATAAAAAGCAATAAAAGAAAATAGACCTAAGTATGCAAATAGTCTGTTTCGGTTTGTCAGCAGCTACCCAGAGGGCATCAACGGCGGCTACTACGCAGGAACGCTGCCAGTGCAGCAGGCCCACTCGACGACTCCTCATGACTCGGCGCCACCACCACCTGGTGGCCATTCAGTGGTGGGCGGTGGTGGCGCGGGTGCCGCAGGCGGCAGCGGCCCTAATTCGTCGGCGGCCGGAGGCGGCGCTGGCGGGCCGCAAGGTCCCGCAGGTCCGACCGTAGCCGGTGCGGCTGGTGGTCCAGCAACGGCGCCACCTACCGCGGGTTTGCCCGGTCTACCACACAGCATAGTCAGCGAGCCTGACCCGCGGCCAAGCCCGCCCGCACCCAGTCCCCGTTGACCGCAAACCTCCCCTCTGCCTCCTTCAGCTCCTGCTCCTGTTCCTCCCGCTCCTTCTGCTCTCGCCAACCAGCAGCCTCCTTCTCCAGTTACCCTCGCCTCCACCTACTCCGACAACAGCAACGCCCCCTATGCTACCACAGCGCCGCTACCATCTGACCCCTCGAGCCATTTCACTCACGACCTTAGACATGCAACTAAGACCAAGACGCTACAACCGACCAACGCATTACTTTATAACCCGATTAGGCCGATCGATTAACGCGTTACGATTTGCGCGCCCCCTGTGGGCTCCTTGCGGCGCCATCTGGACAGGAGTTTTCGCGCAAACTAAACGACAAAATAACCACACGAAATCAATCTGTCCGCTGCTTCCGACGACATGTTACACACGTGAACACACGAGAATGATGATTGAGTGAGAGTGAGAGACAGAAAGAAAGAGATGCGTGTGAAATGCGGAGATAGAAAGAAAGAAAGAGTGCTAGTATGTTTTACAGGCTCTTATTATTATTATATTATTATTATAATTATGATTATAATATTCTACTAGTTTTTCCTCTTTACCCCACAATTTTTCGTATGGTACGAATATTTCGTTCGACCTGATTCCCGACACCAAACGCAGATCCCCTCTCCCTCCCCGAACTCGGAAGGATCGGTGGTACTTTGGGACTGCGTTTTTGTTGTAAATGGCACTTTGGTTGACACTTACACTGTTGAGTTTTCAAAGCGTTGAACACATTTCAAAATTGGCATGTAACTGGCGTTGCTTTTTTGTTGGCATTGACCTGAGTTAGTCGATGTCCTAGCAAACGGCACCATTTAATTTCTTTTGAATTTTTTTTTCACCTTATTTCTGTTTAATTACGAATTTTATTTTTAAGGATACATACACGTTTGACACACATTTAAGAATTCGTCATTGTATCTGCAGTTATAACAGTACATACATCTGTCATTTCATTTGTGTTTTCATTCGTTTTATTATTTTGATTGAAACGAAAATTCGAAGCGATTTGAATAATGTTAGGACCGTATTTTATTATGCCTATGCTTAATGATTAATGTAGTTGCAATAATTACTCTGCGACTTGGAAAAGTGAGAGCAAAGTCCACCGAGGCCGAGCCGAGGTTTAGTTATTTTGTCGTGTTGTGGTTTAGTGATAAGTCTCATCGCGAGTTCTTCCGTTACGCGTCGTTGCTCCTTTTTTATAATTTGTTCATTTTCATTTTATTTTGTGTTTTTTTTAATGTTATTAATTAAGGGAATACGTCAGATGTATGCAGATTTTAAACTGAAAGTATTCATATAAATCTTTAATTAAAGGTTGAGAGAATGAATAAATAAAATAAATTAATAGAGTTGTAACATTCGACGTTGTAGTAAAAGTTAGTATTATTAACTGCCGATTCAGTTAGCCGCATTGTAATAATGTAAATTAGTTAAATTAACTGCCACTATCTGTTAAATTTACAATTTGTAGAATATTCAATTGAAATACCTTAATATTTTATTAATATCATTATTGATGGTAATTTTTTATTTTAATTTAAAGATGTAGTTTCAGTAAATATTTAACGAAGAAAATTTATTTATACTTTTGATACTTCTGATCTACGAACAGAATATTAATATATGAAAATTAAATGTATACAAACATATACTTTATTGTGACCTGATAAATTCAATTACCGTTTAAATTATGTGTAAAGTTTTCGCATGTAATCAGTTGATTTATTATAAATTCAGATTATATTATGAATAATAACAACAAAGCTACACTAGATCTTCAACGTATATCAATGTATCTGTCTTTTGTTTATTTTATAAGTTTAATAACTTTTATTACAAAGGTTTATATTTATCTTTAAATTTATGATCTAGAGCATGAAGTAAAATGTTATAATCCGTATTCTCTGATGCAGTTGTGTAATTGATTGTTGAATTCTTTAACTGACTAGGCAGTTGAATTTACTAAAACTACTCAATATTCCTCTCTGCATAATACTTTGATGAAAATTGTTGTAAAATATAATAGGCTAAGTTTTCAATTTCATGAATTATACAACTCATTGCGTTTACTAAAATAAATGATAATACATAATAAAAGAAGACTTCATACTTCATTCCATTGTTTAAATTATATTATTAAAATTAAATCATTACATGATTTAATTGATTCGAAGTTAGTAGTTATTTTCATAAACCAAAAATGTTCCAAAATATTTACACAAAAATTTGTAATTAAAGTAAGTTTTATTTGTACGTTTGTCACACTAAATATCATACTTTGTAAATGATACCAATGCTTGTTCAATCAAGAATTCTTATACATCTAACATATATCCTTAAAAAAAGAATTTACTTCATTTAAATTTATTTGATTTTGACATATATTCTTTATAAGAAGAATTATATTTTTGTCAACAGTTTAAGTCGCTAACAACCTTTATAGAGTTAATAAGATGAAACGTTCCTTCACCCATCGATAAAGTATTTCTTCATACGTAGCAGCAATACGTTTGTATTTCCATATTACAAACATCATTTTCGCAAGATCATGTTCTTGATATCCTTGTTTCTTTTTTTCCCTCTCGTTCAATCTCGATTTTGTTAACGTCCCTATGATTATATTCCCCCATTGCGAGTAGACATTGCCAGTATAGTTCGTATTTGTTTCCATAGCTCGTTTATTAGTAAGACATAGAGTATTTTTCGCGTGCAGGTGGTTCCACTGTGTTTGGTCTCGGGACCGCGAGATAACCGACAGTTAAAAGAAAAGTATTTGCAAATTACAAATTTAAAAGCTTAACGTAAATTCGAATAAACGAATTATTAAAGAATTTATACGGAAGGCGGTTCTTTGTCAACATGACCATGATTTGTCCTTTTTTATTTGTTAACGTATATACATATGGATTTATATATTATATATATAAATATATAGATAGATAGATATGCATAGAAAACACACAGCTATCAATTATTAATGGTCTTTAAGGCAACAGTGAAATGGCGAGTGAACAGGAAAGAGTGAGAGAGAGAGAGAGAACAAGAGCGAGCGAGAGAGAGAGTGACAAATTATGAGAGAGAAACTTAGAGAGAGTAAGACAGAGTACGATCAAAGGCAAATTTTGTTAATTGATATGATTAATTACTGTATTAAGCGATGCGACGAAACGGAAGGAACAACGGGACATTGTTTTTTTTTCTCACGAGATGAGACTATTATTATATTACATAGCAATGATGCGAAAAAAAAGAAAACTAATGAAAGCAACAATTTAATCAACCGGTGATGATGATTTTAAAACGAAATTTGATGATGATGGTGATGATAATGATAATAAAACAGAGAAACGATGTATGACGATGTGATCTGTACTTTGAAAGGCACATATCCGTTTTTTGGGATTAAAACTTAACGTTCTGGTAAACAAATGTGGCTACAAAGAAACAAAATTTATCTAGAGAAATTTATTAATTGCGCTTCAGAAGAATAAAGTTTTTGATTAATTGCATACTGAAATTTGTAGGTATTTTTACTTTAATTTTTTACAGTCAATCGTTTTAATTACGAAACGTGTTCAGATTTATTAAATTACAAATTTCTCCAGATTTATTTTATAAACTGTAACTGGTTAAATAATTTAGTTGTAATTTTTTACCAGGACTTTTAGTTTTCAATCCATTTATTTAATTTGGTTTTTTGTCGTTCTGTCTTTATGTTTGATTTGGTTGTAGAGAGGCGGCTATGAAAATTGCAAAGAAAAGCAACGTTTGTTCTTTTTATTTTCAAACATTATTTGTATGTTTCTTTCACGTTTCTTTCTTGACGGATTTCCTGGATGCTCGGATAATTTGGGTTTTATGGTTAGCCTACCGACTTTTCGTGTAGATAAAAAGAGATTAACGTGTATAATACTTTGAAAACAAAATATAAAGTAACGAATATATAAGAAAAATAAATAAGAACATCCGGGATATCTTGTCACTTGAGCGGCAATCATTCCAAGATGAAAATTGAATTGAAAAGAAAAAAAAGCAATTTACAAAAAATAAAACGTTGTAATTGGTAAAAAAAGGATCAGAATGTGAGTTTCTGCACACATCACACAAATGAGAGATAAAGAGAAATTGATAGTACGAAAGAGTGGGCGAGTGTTTGCATAGTAGAAGAGAGCGCGACAGAATTACGATATAAAATTTTTGAATAAAAATACGCTATAAAGTGAAGAAAAAAGTAAAAAAAAAAATGTTTTACGTACATTTAAATAAGCTACGTAGAGATCATTATACATATTTTTTTTCATGAATATAATTACTTATAAATACATCATGATATATATAGAGAAAAAGAGGGGAGATTGAGAAAGTATGACAGTGAGTTGTGAAAAATCTGTTTTCGTTTTATCTTTTTTTATATTAAACAAAAAAAAAGAGAAAAAATGAAATTTGAAATTGAAAGATACTATGGAAAACGATTAAAAAGTGGATAGAATATGATGATACGATGATGAAATAAACAAAGTCGTTGTTCTTATTATAGTTTGAATTGTGTGCATGAACTATTCGAAGAGATGCCGCAACAATAGGGAGAGAAATGCATCAACTTTTATAAATCCGAGAGGCCACCGAGAGGCCTCTTAAAACACCTTAAATTCCTGCAACTGTTTTGATCGTTCATTTCAAGGTTATTTTAGTTTAAAGTTTATTTAATTTTAACTGATCGCTTAATCTTTTCGACAAATGCAAAGTTTATATTGAATTCTTGCAATGTAATATTTATTTTCGGGACATGAATATTATAGTAACTGATAATACTATTATTTTTATGATTATAGAAATTAAGATGCTGTTTAGTGCAATCCTAAAAGAATATGGTAAGTTTATAATGTGATAACATTTTGATTCATTAAAGTTGAATTAGGTCGTAGTCTATATACGAGAACGTAAATAGAATTATACATAACCTCAATTATAATTCGACTAGGGATGAAACTTAAAAGATCAAAATTAAAATAAACATTAATATAAATGCTACTATCGGTTGAGTTGTATTAAAGTCCACAACAACAAAGTTTAAAAAACAAAACAACAACAAGTTGTATTAAAGTAATTTTTTTTTCATTTATACAGATAAAAAATGGTTTTTAAATGTTATAAATTTGATTTATTGAGAAAAGGGTCATATGACGTCACGTGATCGTGATCAAATTAAAATTAATTATAACTCATAATGGTGATTATAATCAATTTGTACAATAATCAATAAAGCTATGGTTTGTTTATATTGTTTTTATTTTCTGTTACGGGTGTGCGATCAATTAATTTATTCCCTGAATGAAGTTAATCAATTCTTTCCATTCTTTCTTTCCATCTTTCTTTTCTTTTTTGTTTAAAGTATACTTTATTTGTTTCGCTTTTCTTTTACATAAATCGATGCATCGTTAATATCTTGCTTTTATATAAATAAATTAATTAAAAAACGAAGATCTTTATTTACAAACATTCTGATTACAAAAACAATGATATTTAAATTGATTACTTATTTCAATGGCGAACTTAATCGTTTATGAAATTTTAAAAATAGCCACTTATTCCTTAATTTGTTGTTAAAAAATTAATAAATAAATAAATAGGTATAGTCATAATTTAAAATATATATTACATAATGTCAAGTCATAAAGACGTAGATAAATGCTATTTTTAATTTCATTTGTATTATATTAAAATGGGACTGATAATTTTCAGACACCAATTTGTATTTAGTAGTTTAATTCAATTGAAGCAAATATGAATGATGAATATTTGTCAAAGAACATATGAAAATTAAAAAAAATACATTAATAATATTTTACAATTCAGTATTATATAATTTTTATAACATTAATATTCAGTATTAAAATTAATATACATTGAAATTTGAGTGCAGAATAAATTAATGAAGTAAAAGATAAAACTAATAAAATGAATCTATATATCTATTTGATATGTAGTATTTAGCTTTTATATTAAACAAAATTTATAGTAATCATTATTGGAAATAATTGGAACTTTAGGTTTGTTAGCTAAACCAAATTGATTGTAAAAATTAAAAAATGTTCTAATAGAATAAACTTTGTTAACTATCCTAGTCAAAATAGTATATTTTTTATTAATTTGACTCTGTCTTGTAAAACAAAAAATATAAAACATTCTAATTATAAATATATTACATACAGAATAAAAGGTTTAACAAAAATTATTAAATGTTAATGAAGCATCATAATAGATTAATAATCAAAATACAATAATTTCTGTTCCAATTTTTTCTGATTTTTCATTTGATATACTATAATTCAGCTAAATTTTTGTAGTAAAAAAACATTCGTATCCTCTATAAAACTGTAAAAATTGGGACTTTTAGACTTTATTAGAATTTGTTAGATATTTAGAGAGATTTCCAAACGTTTTTATACTAGAGAATAGTTTAGTCACTAATTCCCACTAATGAATAATTAAATGAAAGATGGATAGCCAAAAATTAATACTAACTTAAAATTTATAAATATTAACAATCACTAAACATTCTTACAATCATATTAAACAATTTAGATGTTCTCTCAAATTTAAGATGTTCAAATTGTTCCTGTAATAGTTACAAGAAATTTTTTCTAAGGTACTGTTTTTAGTTTGTTTCATATAGGTACTGTGAAATGTTTTTAAAATATTCCATTTTTAGATGGAAATGTTGAATAAATTGTTCATACAGTTAAAATAAATAGAAGAAAAAGTAAATGCTGCATTAAAATATTCCAAATTATAAAATAAAATTTGTTCGTAAAGAATAACGAATTAAAAAAACAATAAATAAGTAAATAAAAATGTGACGAAAATGACAAAAATTGGCTCTAAAAAATGATCAAGTCCCAATGTTACTAAATATTGGTTTTTCCTCTTTATTTTCGACTACCACTAATCTTTGGTAAATCCGCAAAACTTGTGAAATACGTACAAAATGTGCAAGTTGGGTTCCCTTGCGAATAGATTTCTCGAAAAATTCGTCGTCATCTTTCTTGATAAAATTCACAATTTCTGGCCACACAAATAACACAGTGTTTTAATCTATAAAGATTGTTAATCTAAATTATTTACAATACTAATCTATCGACAACCATAAACTAATCAGAATAAATAATAATTTAATTGATTATTCAAATATGGGTCAATGAAATCACAATTTTTGATTCGTGTTATTTGTTTAGTTGCAATTTTGAAATTCCAGTAAGAATATCTCACAAATTATTATCAATTAATGTTTCCCTTTATCATACGCTAATATCTCCGTTCCACATACATGTAAATATTTCAAATAAAACAGTAAAGTTTTACACATTTTCACTTTTAATTTCATAATGTTTTAAAAAGTCAGTTGATGGTACATTTAAAATTTAATCAATATTATGTCTCAAATTAAGAATGTTAACAAAAATTTTTTACATGCGTTAATGAGATTGAAATATTCTCACTGGGATTACAAAATTGAGGGGGGTGTTTAAATTCTAAATTTGTCGTTGTAAGCTCGTCCTGTGTCGAATCACAGGTATTCGATAATATTGGGATATCGATTCATTGTTGATATCTTCTGTGCTGTGTCACGTCAAAGAGCCGCCGTGGACCCTCATATGCCTGTTGAGGTTGCCACTTTGACTGAATCGCAGTAGGCAAAGTTTGCATTGGTATGGCTTTTCTCCTGAGTGGATACGCAAATGCTTCGTGAGGGTCGAACTGTCTGAGAAGGCCTTTTTACAAAATCGACACCTGAAATCATATTCTCTTATTCAATTAGATTGCCTTATTTTATTCGCACAAAATAAATGACTTTTATTTTACTGCCATTACTGTCAAATCTGTTATTTAAGCAATATTTCTATTGCTTATTTGATTATTTATATTAGATTTTTATTTTATTACATATCAACAATATTACATACAAATTATATTAATTTGTATAACTAACTGTTATTATAATAAACAATACTAAATATAATATAAAATTTGTACATATTGATTATTTTTTTAACAAATAATAAGTAATTTTTTGTTTTATATTCCATTGTTTGATTAAAACTAATCAGTAAGATATTAATTTGATATATTTCAGGTGATATAAATGCCTGTAAAAGAACGAACCTATAAGGACGTTCTCCCGAATGGGTTCTCATGTGTGTTGTGACAGAACTACTTTGTGAAAATCGTCTGTCGCAAACAGGACATCGGAATGGTTTCTCGCCAGAATGAGTTCTGGCATGTGCTGTCAAATTAGCAGCTTGACTAAAGGCTTTGGAACACGCGTGGCATCTGTAAGTGATTTAAATTTTGTATAAAACATTGAAACTGGTTACAAACATTATTCTGTCTTTTTTTTATTAAGAACTATTTGCACAGTTCAAGTTGGTATTATAAAATAATTTTACACGAAACAAGACTTTAATTTTTTATAATCATATAGATTAATAATTAATAATTCCTTTATAAATACAATTTAACGTACTAAAAAACAATGTTTTTAAACATAATACAGGTTATTCTGTGCATTAAAAAAGATTAATAAAAGTTAATGACATTGCTAGTAAATTGGTTGTATATTTACAAAAATGGAAAAATTACTATCCTAAGCATTTTGACATATATTGTCAGCTTTCTAAGAATAATTGTCAACAAATTGATACGTTTCGCTAATCTAAGGTAGTAATTTCTCCAATTTTGCAAGTATATGACCAGTTACGAACAATGTCAGGAACTTTTAATAATCATTTCTCACTGTATACTGTTTTATTCAGTAAAATTTCTGGCGCATGCGCATGCTTATATTTTCAATCATTTAAAGTAAGAATGCGAGACTTGGGTAGGTAAATTGTTGACCAAATTTTTGTTCATTCAAAACAATGCAACATTTTGCTGCACTGAGAAAAATATAACAGAAAAAATTACTGTTTTTAACTGTATTTGAGCCACATGTCCGTCTTTTAATAAAAATTACTGTTCTTTAAAAGCAAATACACTAGTTTTAAATGTCATATTTATAGATAAAACCGAAAAATTTCCTGTTAAAAAACGGTAATTTTTATCAAAAGACGGAAATGTGGTTCAAATACCGTTAAAAACAGTAATTTTTTCTGTTATATTTTTCTCAGTGTGTTTAACAACAGTAATTTATAATTTTGAACTGCTATATACCCGAGTTCCTGCAGAAAACAATGAAATTTAACAAGATAAAAATTGATTGAAGATTTTATAAAATTTAATGAGGTAGATGAATAGGGAAAAGCAATTAAACAAAGATTCGTTGAAAAGGTAGTGAAGATTCACCTGAAAGGTTTCTCGCCAGAATGTGTCCTGAGGTGAGTTTTAAGGGTGCTGGGCCGGGCATAGGTTTTGCCGCAGATCCGGCAAAGATTAGGTCTGCCACTGTCATCGGGGTTGACGTTCGGTCCCGCAGACGTGATGCAAATCGAGTGCTCGCTCGTTTGCAGCCTCGTGTGTGGGTGCGCATGTGGGTGAGGATGAGGGTGCGCCCCGATGAGACTACTGGTCGGTGCTTGATTTACCCTCGTCTGCGTTTCCACAGGGTTGTACTGAGGGGCGGGACTCAGCAAAGGCTCGACACCCCAAGCCGACGAATAACTTTGCTCGTACCTGTGCAACAAAAACCAAGGCATAAACATGTCTGACGCTCATCTAAGATGGTTTCCTCCATTGTTTCTCTTTTACAATATTACGTTCTCCAAAATTACCGTTTAATCATGTTCATTATTTTCCCAATACTCCTATTACATTAATGGAGTCAAGTTTAAAATGGATTTAATTGAAACAAAATGTAAATTTATAATTTATCATTAATCGTGTTCTATTAAACACTGAGAGAAATTTGTTTAATAGTTTCGACAATATTTTACAATAACTTGGGAATATATGTATGTATTTATAGTGCTTATAATAAGCTTATAATATGATAGAGCGTGTTAAATAAGTATTAGAAAAAAATGTTATCAAGGAAGAATATTTGTTTTTATCAAACTTACAATTCCTTGGTCATATTTTTCTCTAATATTCTTTTCAAATACTATAACATATTATAAAAAGTACTATAAATACACACATACCTCCGAATTATTATAAAATATAGTAGAAAGTACTAATAAAGTAAAGTCACACTCGTACTCGTTGAATAATTGTTTAAATAAATTGTAAAAGTCAATAATTCAACAACAAAAATTTCGGAGCATTTCCGAACAAGGTTAATTTTACATTACAACAAAATTATTAAACATAAATATTAAACTTTAATAACTTAAAAGGTTCATAATTAGATGGCAATAAATTTGTTATATTAAAGTATAAGGTATTAAAATTAGTAATAGAGAAGCAGTAGATAAAAGATTAATAATGAAACGGTGAAAAGTAAGTTACCCGGGGTGCATGTTCATGTTCATCGTCATATTCATGGAGACGTTGACGGACATAGCCGGGGTGGAAGCGTAGTGAGTTTGAGGCACAGTTGGCCCAAGATTTTGACCATAATCTTGGGAATAATGGTGCGAGGGTGCCCCGGTGGTGTAATAACCTCCGGTGGGGCTCCCCGGGTGAACAACAGCGTGTTTCAAAGACAGAAGCACATCCGCGACTCCCTCTCCATTTGGATTACCTCCTCTGGGAGCACACTCGCCCCTGGCGCAACCCCAACTGAAATTTTATTACTTGTTATTTACTAAAATAAGTAAGCTTTCTATATCGTACAAATATTATAGATAGTAATCTATAGTAAAATACTACATGTACATCAATACTATAGATAGTTATATTATTATTATATATATATTAAAAATTATATAATATACTATAATATGTAGGGTTATATGATTTATATTCATAGACGAAAATAACAAGATTATTTGTAACACTTGAAAATTACCTAAGTAAAAGGTCGAAATGTCTTGTAAATCACTGAATTAAATAAATTATTATAAACTAAATTAAAATATATTCATTTGTCTGTTGAAAGCAGCCAATACAAAGAATCAGAAACAACATACAGACGAGTAAACATATATATAAAATCATTTAAAATATATTTCTTAAGTATAAAATGACACGAAATAATTGATGTTTAAATGAACAAATATTTTTAATAATCAGTTAAAAGATATTATAAATAAATTATTATAATGAAATGCAATCTGTTATTAATTTTCTGAATTTTAATTTATTCATAATAATCAATCTAATTCATATAGTAAATCAACTATTATTTACTAACCACGTAACTTTCAATAATTGTAATTTAATTAACACATTATTTTTCATTGAATATTACGATCATACTTGTAGGTTCCCGAGCAAGGACTGAAAAGTCCTGGAGGCAATGGATCCAAATCCAAAGGTGGTAGCGGAAAGCCAGCCATGTCATCGACCCAGAAGCTCGCCCCAAATTCGCTCACGACTTGGCCTTGGCAATTTGAAATTTGCTGCGACTGGTCGGAGCCGACTTCGTCAGGGCAGGTTTTCAGGTCCTGCAAACGCAGGTTACCTAAGGCTTCCTCATTTTGATTATCTGCCAATGGGTCATCGCTGGACAGCACCCCCAAGGAACCAAAACACAGACCAGTTGGTATCGTGGCTTCAATACTACCCACTGACCCTGAAATCGTTTATTCCAGATTTGTAAGTAATTAATATTTCTTAATCTAAAAGATCATTTTCGTCACTTATTTGGAATAATTATTCATCTTGGCAAGACTTATGCACCAAGATAAATAGCCCATTACTTTTATGACAAACAAATTTCTACTTCATGTAATCAAAATTTGATTATTTTAATTAAAGATTAGGTAAATTTATGGTTAATATGAAATTAACTATATATGTATAAAAAACTAAATTAGCTTTGCATAATACTACCTCATGCGTATAATTTTGAATGCGATTCCCCTAACATTTTTAAATTAGATTATTCATTATTATTTAAAAATGAATCAGGTCTATTCTTTTACAGTTTAAATTATTTAACGTAATATCATTGAAACAATTAAATTAATTAAATTTGAGTTCTAATCTTAGTCGAAAAGTAATTTTGTACTATTATTTTTATATTTAAACGGTACTTCAACAATTTCAATACTTTAGAAACGAGGAAAAAACTTATTTATAGATTTAATACAAGCTAACAAAAATTAAATTAAACAGTAGTTTATTTATAGACTCAGTACAAGCAAATTCGTGTTGCGATTAATCATTATTTCATCGTAACAATTTAAAACTATTAGCCACGAGATAAGGGAAGAAAATTAAAAGAATCGCATTATGTTACTTATAAAACTAGTTATGTTTATGAAACGCGAGTGAGGACATTCAGTCTTCAAAAGCTCTTGCCTATAGAGAAGAAATGTTTATCAATAAGACATTGAACAATATAAACGTTGTATGTCGTATTTGATACAGTTAAAAAAGTGATGGTCATTACTTAAATTTCTATTTATAAAAATTATTCTTAACTTTTATATGAATATTAAATTGCTAGTAATATCTGGTTATATGATAATATTTTTTTTTAAATTATATAACAAAATTACTTAAGTGTAAACGATTAGTCCACGTTTTTCTTACACAGAAAAATGTACATCAATTTACACTGATTGATGTTGAATATACTCCAAAAAAATGTTACTAAGATTAAAAATTCACCACATTTTATCAAATTTGACACTAACACTATGTATCACGATTATCATTATATAAACGTAGATATCGTGAGGAGCAATTAAATTCGTTACATTCTTTAAAAACAAATGAATTAGGAAAGATTAGGAGTGGTAGATTTTACCCGACTCGGGACAGTTTTAACACCTCGAAAATGAATTGTTATTAACGTTGCAAGTGATCGGAGGAATGCGTTGAAATAAAAATGTGGCGCGTACCTGAGCCAAGGGTGTAAGGTGACTCGGAGGTGCTCGTCGAATGGTGGTTCTGCAGAAACTCCATCTCTGCAAAATTTCTATCCAGAGTTAGAAACACCCCCTTGGCCACCCCTCGCCGTTTCGAGCTTGCTAGCGCCCTTCTCTCACGGAGATGTGGTCCAGCCCCTCTGGTTGTCCTGGCAACCAAACGTTGCGCACATCAAAGCACCTTTTTCATCCTAAATACGCGCTCGCTACTTCTCGCTCTGTTCTTTAACTAGAATAACTCAATTCTGATTCAACCGGTGCAAAAAAAAGAAAAAGGAAATAATAGAGGCCATATTTTACGTCAATCAATTCAATACATTAATACCATATAGGAAAAAAAATTGGAAATAATTTTCGATTGTGCACAGAAATAAGATGTTATTTATAATTTTATTTTGTAATATCTAGGTTAACTATCGCGAATAGGATTCAGTCAACTTAATTGCAAATTTAAAGGAAAGGAAAAAATAAATTTTAATATTGTCGGTATGATTTTTTTTCTTATTTTTGTAATTAATACATGTTAATATAAACTTTTTGAAAAGGTAAACGTGCTTTACTATTACTATTTATATTAATATTGTATATCATTAATTACTATTTATATATTACTTTTTACTATTGCCTAAAAATTTACAATTTCAATATTGCCGTTAAGTCATACTATAACTTAAAGGGAGAAGTTATAAATAAAGCGGTTGATTTTTTGTTGCATTGGGAGAGAAGTTATTTAAAATTAAAGGAATGTGAAATTGCGAAATTTTAAAACGAAACTATAATTATTTTAAAAGCAAGTGTTTTTTGATAATAGACATAATACTTGAAGAGGAAGAAAAAAAGTTAAGTAGAAATATCAAGGATAATAATCAATATTTGTTTAACTCCAATGTGGACCAAATAATATTACATAGAATATTAATGAAACAATTATTTTATAAACGTAGATCCCACAAATTACGCTTATATGTGTTTTGGCTCTTCATTTAAGTGAATGGACGGAAGCTTAAGATATCTCAGTTACCCGAGAAAAAGTTATTATTCATCAAGTTCAATACTATTTTACTAGAATCATAAAACAATATTGAAGAACTGTATTCAGAATTTAGTAAATTTCTAATAATTTTTAGAGATATTTATAGTATTTATCAATAATTATTAACATTTTAGCTTAAAATTGTCTAAATTATTATGTTTGTAAACAGAGCATAAATTAATTCATAGATAATACGATGTATTTGAGAAAAAATGTGACGAAGAAACAGAACTCATTATTTCTCAGTCATCAGTCGCGTTCTTTACCGTTCCTCTTATATATACATAAAAGTTTGACAAAGATAAATATTTTTCTAGGCAGCAGTGTGGAGTGGTGGTAAAGCATGTGTCTAATAATTACGAGGTTACGGATTCTGTTCTTCAATAACGAATTTTTTTCTTTTTTTTTGTAATGTATTTTATAAATTATACTATATCATATTATAAGGAATATTATAAATGCACATATATCCCACAGTTATAAAATACCGTAGCAACTACTAATAATTTTTTCTCAGTGCAGTAAATATCCGTGTGTTTAAGAATTATTTCTTATAGTAATAATAAATATACAACAGTTTTATTGCGGATATTCTTACTACATTTATTTTATAATATTTTGTAAAAAAATTATATAACACTTTTAATATAAACAAATATATAAACAATTTTTGAGAACATTCCACCGATTTTGTACATATACTGTTATCTCACTGTTTAATAACTTATCATTTATATAATGATCGTTTATAAAGTTATAATATGTACTTTAGATAAAGTAAAAAAATTGTTACCATGTTTTATTTTTACGTAAAGACACAACTGTTTCGAAGTGATATTTGAATGATTACCCGTAAGTAAATGAACTAAGTAGTTGCGCTGAGAGTAACCTAGATAGAAGAAAATGTGTCTCATCGATAATTACATAAACATGCAAACATATTTGAAGAGTGAACAGTTATTGCATTCAGATAAATGTTCTCGTGGTACTTTATAAATAAATTTTTTAATTTATTTAAATAATAATTTAAAAATACAAATAAACTTATTTATATTATTTAAATATAATAAATTTCTGAAAAACTATTTACAGTGCTAAATCTTTGCGCAGATTTGTAATAATCGCATAAAAGTATATAGAATTCTCTTTTAAAATCAGTAACAGTACCAAATTTAGTAATAATCACAAACTATTCAAAAATAAACTTGTGTTTTTGAATAATTAATATTTGCACGAAATATGAAATTGTCATAATCTTTAAACAGATATACTTATTTGTTACACTGAGAGTAAAATTTGAACACATTGTTATCTTTTTTTTTTTTGTAATTTGGGGATATAACGGACAAAGCCAAAACAGTACAATTAAAAATTATAAAATGTATTCATAAAAGATGTAAATATTATGATTTTTTATACTGGATCTTTTGAAATAATGACTTTATCTTCACAAAACAATTAATTATTTAAATAAAATTGAGTTTTTATCTAGAAATATTTGTAAACATACGAATACAACTATTACAATCAAGTAGCTAATTACTAATTTTGGAAAGCATATTGCAAAACTGAGTTATAAATGTTTTAATGAAATTAAAAAATTGCGATAGTCTGTCCATCAGTCGTGAATAAAGTGCCAAAAACATATTTTTTTAGGCAAAGAATTAGCAAAACTTTTTTGTCCTTGCTCACATAAATTGCAATGCAACAAAAAATCCGTCGCTTACTTCTCTGCAAACACCGGAGGTCCTTTCATGAATCAACTCTAGTTGCGCACACGCGTGGGTACCTTTATGGCTTGAAGACCCGTTTCTCTGACGAGGGCTTCTGCGGGAAACCTGCGAGATATTTCCATTCATAGATTCAGAACCATGTGACAACCAGAATCATCTTTCCACGTGACGAGGCTCGCATTTTTATACCGCCAAGTATAATCACAGATCTTCACTTACTATTTGTTAAGTTTGGTCCAAAACAGCAGTCTCGATTGCCAATTATCCGGCAAGTAATTATCTCGATTAAATTAAATATCAGCGAGTAATCCAGAATTGACCTTCATTTGATGGCACATCGCTAGAAACGATGCACCTGTTCGACCTTCTCGGACAGATCTCTTTTCTTCGGTAATCAGACACTTTAGCGAACATTTTTGGACGACGAAGAAGATGAGTCACGTTGAATGTTTAATAAATTTGCCAAAAAAATTCGGCTTTCGGCATTCCAGCCATTTTTGCACGTGCTATCCAAGTTATATTAGATACCATTCTTTGTTAGAGAACCAACATATAATTCTACGATTAGAAGATTACAAATAACGAATTCTAAACATTTATTAAAATATCATTTCACCCAAGTGAGAGTTAAATTTACTTTCTTCACGAGGACAATTCATGTCCAATATTAGAGCAATAAATTTCACGTCGATCAAACTTTCGTCCAGGGTTCTTTACGTCAAATTCTCTCATGATTCAAATCAAAATTTACAACTTCCACGAATATTCCTCGAAGGTAACTTGCAAGATTCTTAAACTTGAATTCGCTTAGAACATCATTTCACAGATGTGGTCCTCTTTTCAATAATCACCTATTCCAATCCGATAACTTTTACCTATACTATGGAACTTCAAGTATTAATTAACACTCAATTGAAATGCCTGTAAACATTTTCGTCACAAAATTTACACTAAAAGTTAGTTCAACAATGAAGCACTTTGGTACCGAGGGTAGTCGGTCTCATTTGAGTCTCACTTTAAAGCACTTGAACAGCATAATTAGCATACACTTTGGAATTGAAAGTTTTGCCGAAGTTTCAATTTAACATAACGGATACCGAAGTTGGAACGATTTTGAAGCGATGGTTAAATTTGGTAAAATCGTTGGTCGGTTGGAGCTGGTCTTGTGGACCAAGTGGTACGAGGCCCAGACAAGAGCTACTGCCATGCTGGCGCGAAAGCCTGTCAATGTGTCTTGGCTAACTAAGCACCTACCACTTACTACCACCCACTCTCTGTCACTGTCTTCGGTCGTGCTCCCTCTCTCATCCCTTGCCAACGGACTGGTGCGTATAACACGAGTGTAACCCCGCAGGGTAGTGGGGTCCGGGTCTTCCGCTCATATGAGCATTCACCATACGATCTCGGAGGATCGTATCCGCGCATCAACCTATCTGTCTATTGAAACTACACGCGTGCTTAGAAATACCCCCCGCGATGTGATAGCTGGTGAGGTGTTGGGTCGAGCTCGAAGTTGGCGTTTCATCGTGTTTACATTCGGAGAAAGAAACGAGCCGGGGAGAGAGCCGCATCAACGAGGGTTGCGGTTGCGAAAAAATTGGGGTAATTTCATTCGTCGAAGGCTCCGTCATAGGAATGGAAACTTTTTACTTTTTGTAATAGATCTCAGCGAACCTCATTTCATCATTACACTGGAAAACAGTAAAGCTCAAGAGGAGTATGGACTATATAAACTTAAAATTAAAAGGGAACGCGTAATGAATATATTTTGCAAATCCCTTTGCATTGAAAAATATAATGTTTCGCGATCGGTATCATTAGTCGATTATTAGTTAAACCAACTGAAGATTATTTCCTCCAACTCCATTGTAGAATTTGGTATTAAAATTCGATTGAAGTTGGGTAGAATCAATCTCCTCTTTTTTAGTGTGTGGACAATTTAGAAATTTGTTTAAACTAACTTATCTGGATCTGTTTTATAATCGGTATACCGAAATTATACTATGGTAAAAATTGAGTTATCTTGCTTCATGAATTAGGTAAAAAAAAGGGATATTTAAGGAAGGGAATTGACAAGGGAATAACTGTTAAATGGCATGTATTTCTGCTTGCTGTAGTTATGGTTTTATATGAAAGAGCTTCGCGCAAGGACAATAAGCGAATAATTTCGTCGCGTTAAGAAAAGTTTTGGTCAGTGACGGGGGTACACACGTTGCTCGCTGTCGTCAGCGACACGAGATACTAATCGCTCATTGAGTGATCGCCAATCGCATCCTACTCAGCCGCCGATCCTTCGAGGATATTATATTTTCTTCAGATACCATTACTACGCTGTCACGGTGGTCCTGCCTTGTAGCCCGTTGCTCGATACCCCTCGGGATCATTCGTTCGTAATGCCTTCCCTTTCGAAAATTATTGACCACTCAACGGTGAGCCCGGCTGCGAAGGAACCCTCGTTCACTTTGCTTTTTTCACTTACTAACTTATAAGTAATTTCGTCTCAAACATTTGAATATTCGGAACTTACTTAACGATAACTTTACCAAGTTATCGTTAGTTTGTACCAATGGTAAAAATATAATGATTGCTTGAAATATTGTTCTTTACTTCTTTATCTTGTTTGAATGCTTAAAGAAAGTTGAAAATTTGAAAGACTTATCAAAGTATTTGAATAGTGCGAATTGATTCTGAGGAAAGGAAGGAAGTAAGTGGACAAGGTTTCAGTACAATGAATGCGCGAAAAAAATGTATAGTGGATGGAAAAATGTATAGTATACGTACATTTAGTTTAAATATATTGTAACATGAAACATATGCATGGTTACGATAAACGAATGATGCTAACCCTACTAGAATGTTTCCTATGATCATCTCATTTTTTTCGTGCGTATTCTAAAATACAAACAGCTGACTACTTGTCGACCCAGAAACTGTGTACGGTAATATTTTAATGGGAATAATGATGAATTTTGCAATAATTAAATCTATTTACTTAATTAGACGCGAACCAGTGGGTCTTTAATAACCGATACTTGTTAATAGAAGTACGATTACTTAGCGCAACCTTTTTACATAATTGGAAATTGTGAGCTTGAAAATTGCAACAATTGCGCGAACGTTCGCTATTTCAGGAACCTTTCGGGATAAAAAGTAACGGACTTGTGAGAGAAATCGGGTTCTGGTCGACGAAGGACACAACTTATAACCGTATATCACAAGCCACCTCGGAATACCGAGGAGCCAATCGGTTGGAAGCGTAAGCCAATACCCCTCGGCACGGCATTATGTTCTACGAACGACTTTATCGCTCACGAATTCGGAGAGAACCCGATCCTGGGCGGCCGCGTTCGCCAGCTTGGTGAAAAAACCGATGTGTCCGGGGGTACGTGTGCTCCACTTCCTCTTCCTGCGTCCGCATCGGAACTGTCGTAGTCAGGTGACAGGCCTGCCGATATCCGATATTCGTCCTGAACGAGAAAAGAGCACATTTTTTCTATTCTACCAGAAGGTAGGGTACTTCAATTTCGAAAAGTTTGTCAATTAAAAGAGAACAGATGGGAATGTGTTACGGACTCGTGTACATATGTGTCAAAAAGTTATCACCTTTTGATTGCAAAGTATTTTATCAAATATATTTTCGATTAATAATGTCGAATTTATATATTTTTTTAATATTTATTCATATTTACTGGACTTTTTTTGGTTCTACATTGAGAGAAATTTATTCATAGTTGCTACTATATTTTATAGTATTTCGAAGTTGTGTGTGCATTTATATCCTTATAAATTTTTTAGTTATAAAATTTCGCTGTGATTGTTAATAAATTTCCTTCGATGTGCATTAAGTACAATTTCAAACAGAACTTCCATTCAACAAGAGTTTTAAGTGCTCTTTTTCAATTATCCGAACGGCAATAAAAGGACATTGTTACCAGAATTATAAACATACTTTGCACATCACCAAAAATCCTTCCGCAAACACGCATTCGTTACGAAACAATTTAGTTTTTTAATGAACCGCTTATTCCACGGCTTCTCAATAATATTCAAAGCGGTGCGTGTTTTATAAAAGACCCATAATAAAGTGACCCCGAAAGCAAATTATCGACACCTGTGTTTGCTTACACCTGAAATCAAAGGCAACGTACAAATCTCCCTCCCACCCCTTGCAATAGGCTACGATACGATCTCGCGCTATCTTTTACCAAAGACAACGACTGACGAGGGATGATACTTTTGAAGCTCGTGCGTTGCTCGTACCCCATACATGATGAGTGATTGGTGGGCATGAGGACCTGACAGCCGCGACATTGTCTGCGGTTCAAATCGCCGCACTGATAAGTAATTGCTTCGAGGATGATCCCCGCACGTGATAATCGGCGTATCCCAACCTAACTTCAAACGTAATTAATTTTTGGGCTTGATTAGATTTGATCAAATTTTATTACGTTGATTCGAATACACTGAGAAGATTTGTATATGTAAAATTAAGATTGATCTAATCAGATTTATTGTTTAAATTTCAAATGTAATACATTGAGAGAACAAATTTGATAAAATTGAAATATTATAATTAAAAAAATTAATGTTGAATGACATTACTTTATTTAACTTTCATAAAATTTTATCAAACTGATCAATACTATTTTACAATTAATAATTATAATAGTGATAGATCGAAAAGCTCGGTAGTATTCTATATTTTTATAATTTAATAATAAATTTAGAATTTTAAACTTTATGCTTAAAATTGCTATTGTTCACATATTTTAATTAATTTTCAACTGAGGTGTTCAACTGTAATTAATAATAGTTGACATATATGACAAATTAAAGAGGCTTACGGCGTTAATATTTACGTTCGCCCTTCTTCAATATTACCTAAACGTCAGCAATTATTTTTCACGCTTCATCGAGTCATTCGTAATTGATAAATTTTGAATTAAATAGACTTATATCTATCAAAATAATTTTCAAAGTGATACAGTTGAATATAGTGTAATTATAATTAAATTTTTATTTGTAATAATTATTTGTTAATTAGTATAACGCATGGAAAAAGTAAAGGTGTTTATTTTTATAATTATATAACAGATATTTTCATAAAAAACGATTAACTTCTCTTTCACACATTTTGCTTCTATTTATCTATGATACATATATAACATTTATGATTATCACTTAATTAAATAATCCGAACATCGTGTTTCGATTGTGATGAAAAAACCCGTAAAAAATGGTACCCCTTGAAATCGGCGATAAAGATCCAAAACATATTAGGTTCTCCGTACGCGAACTTGGGGATACACGTTGAGGCTTTACTTTTTGTGGTGGTCGGGTGGCACGCGCCGGTTTGTAATTCAATCGGTCATTTAAACAAAGAGCACCGTATTCGGATGAAGGAAGGCAAAACGAAGCGACGGCGAGGGGGCATAATCCCCGAAAAACTGTTACGAAATTGCAACTGGCCGGCAACTTCCGCGAGCTAATCTTCACGACTCACGGTGTCT
This sequence comes from Leptoteleia sp. ZL-2020, assembly GCA_022817305.1. NCBI lineage: Eukaryota > Metazoa > Arthropoda > Insecta > Hymenoptera > Scelionidae > Leptoteleia > Leptoteleia sp. ZL-2020. The sequence continues at coordinate 17,450 of JABFPN010000343.1, read as the reverse complement.
TCGTATTTTCTTAGCTAACGCGGAACACGACGTGACGGTGCAGATGTTGCAGCCAACCCTTTCTCAAAATACGAAATCCGATAGCCTGGACGAATCTTGTTTCTATAATTTCGAGAGCTTCTTATCGTCCAAATGACATTATAAAGAATAATTAATCTTAAATTAAATTTTATTAAAATATTCGCAAATGATTTTCTTCGAAAATTCGAGCTCACAAATTGAAAGTTAAATTCTTTGATCTGCCCTATTAAGTATAATATAACTGGTTTATAATCGGTGTATATATGTTTCGTATATATTTAACATATAAAGAACATTAAACTGATATGAAAATTCAAATAGATTAATTAAAATAAACGTACGCATTTCGCATTAACTGATAATGGTAAAATTAATTTCTATTATTCAAAGGTAAATTCTCTAAATAAATGAAATATATGCATTCTTGTTAGAGTTCGGAAAGATGGAAAGATGAACAATTGAATAAATTATTGCTTCAGATTATTATGGAGGTGAATGAATAATAAAGATTTATTTATAAGTATTTATTTTGAACTAAAACTGCCGTAAATGAAGTACACATTAATTTTATTCAAATTTAAATAATTGATTTTCCCTTGAAACCAAATCATTCAGTTTTTTTATATAGAGAATTGAAATAAAATATTACCATAATTTCCTCCCAGAATAATGCATATATTTTAAAAAGTTTGTTCACATTGAAAAGTTAAATAATTTATTCCATGAGAATTAAAACAAATTATTAATTATTTTTTTTAATCGATACTATTAAAATTAGACTCTTTTGAAAATTGTTTAATTTTAAAGAAATTATCTAGATGATTAAAAACAGTACCTTAATAGGAGGTATAATAAAAAACATGGATGCTACTGAATGGGAGGAAATGAAACATGGGGGTAAATGTAAAATACTATAAAGAGCAAAAGGAGAGCGGAAAATAAGTAATATTTTGCGGTGTAGTAGAGCGAAAGAATGTGTTTCGAAGAAAAGGTCGAGCTCCTCGTGAAATCGGTACGGAATTGCGTTAAAGCATTAGTTTCGACGTACATTGAGGAGCTGTATACAACCCCCAAGATGGCTGCTGCTGCGCGTATCGACGTTTGGCTTTTAGAGGGTTTCCCGGAGGTAAGCTCATCGGAAGTTGCGGGTCTTCCCTCCCCTGGAATCGTTCCTCCTCTCCCTCTTCCTTTTTCTCTTCAAAACAATGAAATACATACGTAATTAAAATTTGCCGTACCCCCGCCATCCCCCGTCAAAATTATACGTTGCAAATCCTTCGCTTCCGTTGCCCTCTCGCCTAAACACAGTAGCTTTTTTCATCATCCACTTTTGTACTGAAACAACTTTTAAATCAGTAATATAAGAATTAATCATCTATTAAAATATCACATTAATCGTTTAATAAGATGATGCTTGCTGTCGATTTTTTTTTTTTTTTTTTTTTTTTACGGATATTAACATTATATTCAAATATTTAATGTTAAAATTATTAAGATATAAATATTTCTTCATTATTTTAAATAAAGGATTGTAATTTTAATTGCGTTCTTAATGATAAAAATATTAACTTTCGAGTCAAGAAGAGCAAGTTTTTATGTTATTTATTTTTAAATACCAAAACAGAGTGTTTCTTTTTAAATAACAAAACAAATTGTTGTAAACTTTTTGAAAAAATATTACCATAGTTCTGATTTGTTTCGCTGAAAAATTTATCTTGAAACAGTCACGTGCGAAATGATAACTTTAAAGTAATATTTCTATATGTAATATTGTTGTGTATAATCAATTTCTCATTGATTTCTATAACATTTTAGATAAAAAAAGAAAACTGAATAATGAAGAAACATATGACGAAATATTTTAATAATAAATATAATTGTTTAAGAGTATTATAACTTGATAATTTTTTTATGAATTTAAAATATACAGTTAAAAATTGCATTATATTAATACTCAATATTTCGTATCAATCTTGAACCTTTTTTCCGTTAACTCTTAAATCCGAAAGTAATTTGATTACATTAAACTCCTCGATATTTGCTATAATGTCAACTTGAAATGAAAAGTCTGCAACGATTTTGTAAACGTATTTAGAATGTATCGGATTTTGTTAATAAGATTTAACCCTCTAGGTACTACTCTGAGGTACATAAAAAGCTTGCATTCTATTCGGAAATCTTGAGCATTCATCATATTGAATTATGAGAAATCTCACCTTTTTTTTCTCGGAGTAAGTGATATTATTATCAACATTATTTATAAAATTCTACAAATTTTGTTATTATTATTGAATAGTAAATAAAACAAATTAAATTGTGAATTAATGAATGATACTTAATTGCGAATTTTAATGAAATTTAAATTGTTTTGTGCTCTTTTCTTTTTGAAGTTGCAGAAATGTGGATACCAAAAATATAATCTGAAAGAAAAAAAAATATAAAATAAAATATACAATATATTTCTCAAATAAAGTTGATATAAATTGTGTTCAAAGCTTCTTCTTCTTTTTTTATTAATTATAAATTAAGAATGAAATTAATTAAATTCAAGAAAATGAAATATTAATTTTATTTCATTATTAATTGAATGTTCATATTTCTATAATATTTGTATAATTTAAAAGAAAATTGTTATAAATGACTGTACTGCAGTGCTCTCTAAAGGATTATCGTTTCATCCCAAAATTACCATGAGTATATTATTTCATAAAAAAAAATTCAGCGGCAACGTACAGTAAATGGGTACTGTCGAATTTTGTAGTATGACTCGCGGTGCGCGTTAATAGTAGTAATATGATGCAGGTGTCGCATTTGATATTATAATCTCGTGGGATCTTGCGGTTATTTACGGGCAATAGACAGGAAAATACATTAACATTCTTCCAACAAAATGCTAAGATTCCTTATCTGCATCCTTAGGATAGAGGTTTGATGGATTTTGGCGTTAAGAATAAAATTTTGATTTAAATTCATGGCTCATTTAATCATAATAACGTGTGAATTAAATAGTAAACCATGTTCTAAATAATATTATTTAGTATTATTTACTATCCAGCAAATTAACCAGGGGTAATAGTTGAATTTATTCTATTAAATATAGTTTTCATTTTAGTCAATAAATATATTGTTATTATATTCAAAATATTGCAAAATGCAAATTACTATAAATACGATTAGTTGATTATCTTTTCAGTTTTACTATATTCACTTTGCACAGCAGAATTATAAGTAGCTGATTTGCATAGCACGAAGATAAGTGTACAAGTTTATTGTTATGATAAAATCTACTTTCAATAGCAGTAAACATTTCACTTCATTATTTTGAAAGTGAAGTTTGCTATAAAGATAAAAAATGAAAGTATTTTTATGTTTCTTTTATAAAATGCAATGATAATAAATATATTACGACTGTTGAAATAAATAATAAGACAAGAGAAATAATAAAAGAAATGAAAATTAAAAAGGATTGGCTAAATAAAAAAGTTCACGTATGTACAATTATAATTATTATTATTATTATTATTGATTGAATGTACGTTGAGCAACAACGAGTTACGTTTCGCTTGATTTACAAAAATATTCTTTCTAATCATTGGCGCATAACATTTTGTACAATATAACACGCATAAGTAGATAATAATTTATTTACACTTGTTAAAAAATCCCGCGCGATATTGCCGGATCAGCTGATTCCAACATGTGTGTTTTCATTAAGCATCTCGTGAACTTCCTGAAAATAATTTAATTGTTATTTAAGTATTACAGATATTTTATTATAATTATAATATATATGTGTCACACTCTTGATTTTAAATATTTAATAATAATTAATATTTCGAAATTATTATTTTATAGAAACTTTTCAAAAAAGTGATGAAGAAAAATATAAATACTCTATAAAAACCTTATCTTTCTTCAAGTTTTAAATGTCAGAATGTTTAAATATACCATTTATTATTGAAATATAAAAATATCACAAGTACGGGCATTTAATTATCTTGCGAATAATACATAAATATGTGTGCAATCATCTTCATGTTGATATTGCAATGTCATTAATAATATTCTTAGTATATTTTGTATTCTAACGGTATCTGTGTTATGCTATGAGTAATTCTATATAATAATAAATATACGATAATTATAATCGAAAATCTGAATAACTTATTTTTTATTTCTTTGTTGATACAATCTATAAAAAGTATTAAGTTGAACAAAGTAGATGTCGAAATTATTACCTGGAATTTCTTATAATGTTCCTCTTTGCCTACTTCGATAGATTTCTGGGGTATGACTCCATTCTCTTGATCAAGAGGTCCAAAGGTCCAACCACCTTCTCCGTCGAATTTTAGGAGCAACTTGTGATACTTAGCTAAGGAGGACACTCTGTGTGTAATTGTTAATAAAGTAATGCCTCGTTGTTTTGCAACCTCGTACATAGCACCTTCTGCCTCTAAACTCACAGCGCTGGTACATTCATCTAACAGCGCATACTGAGGGGCATGGTAAAAGAGTCTGGTCATCGCTAGTCTCTGCTTTTCTCCACCAGATAACGTGGAATCCCAATCCCCGACCGCATTCAAACCCTCCGGTTCTCTTTCCACAATGGACCTAAGGTCTACTACGTCGAGGAGCTCTAACAGTTTCTCATCCGTGTTTTCCTCGGCATCTTCGCGTTCGCCTGGGTAGGTGATTTGATCACGAAGGCAGCCTATGGTCATGTATGGTTTTTGGGGAATGTAAAAAAGTGCGGGTCTTCCGGTCTTTGCCGAATAAGATTCCCCAGGTCGTACCAAATTACCTCCATAAACTGGCCAAAGTCCGGATATTACTCGGAAGAGGGAACTCTTACCACACCCATTTGGACCAGTTATAATTAAATGGTCCCCTGGTTTTATCTGCAAGAAGGAGATTTTATTAATCACAATTCTTCGTTGATACAAACTTTGCTTAGCTAACATCTGATAATCAGGTTTAGTACATTCAGTTTAGTATTTATCTAAATTAACTAATTGTGTGATAAGATAAAATGAAAAATGTATACACGTGTCAACGTTTTAACGTACATTTTTAAAATAAACATTTATCACGACATTCTTTTCAGTCTAATAGAAAATAATGTTAATAATAATAATATAATCATAATTGAGTGACGAATTATTTTTATCTTCTTAACGCAATTCCTTGAAAATCGTCATCCAAACGACACGCTTTTATACGTTAAATTTAAATTTATCCAAATGTTGATATTAAAGTGAATTAATTTCGGGTCACCAACGTGACCCGAGAAAACCTAATTTCATACTTACATGAATGTTCAAACAGGAAACAATGACTTCGCAATTCGGCGTAACTATTGGAACATTAATCAAACTGATACTTCCGTCCATGCTATCGCGAACAACACCTGTAATAATAAAGTAATCATTCAGTGATTGACAACACAATTGATGTTAATTAGTAATTAATTTTACTCTATAATGATTTATTCATGCAACAATTGGAGATAAATGAAAGTCTGATGAGAATTCTTTTCAATTCCTTAAGTTGTTTCAATTAAAACAAGCAGTTAGAAAAAATAAACATTTTAAAGAAGTGTGTTTTTTTATCAAATACTTCAGTTTTTCAATGGGCAGTTTAAAAACAAACCTTTTATGATGGGGATTCCATCTTTAAACTCGATAACTTGATCCAACGACTGTGTAACGTTTCCATTAGACGTGCGCGTCTGATAAGTTGACACAACGTTTCTACGGTACTTGCAAAGAGCCGCGTCTTTAAACACATCAAACATTTCGCTGACACGAGCGGAGTATCCCGCCAGCGCTACTAGTTCCTGTAATTATTACAGCAAATTTACAATTGACAATGAAACAATAGCGTATGAACACTTACAGTGATTGTCTTTTAAATTGCAATAATAAAAATCGTACTAATTTCACATAAATAATTCAGTAAATTTGTATTTCGTAATATTTGATGTCATATTTGTACGATATCTACGTAGATAAATGTAATAATTTGTAGGTCGAATTATATAAAAGTTCGTATACCTTGTAAGAAGACATCAGTCTTTCAACAGCATCAGCACCGGAACTTAATAAATTTTTTGACGTTGTCAAGTATCGAGTTCGTTCGCTAACACCACCTAAAAAAATTGCAAGTGGTTTAATTAATAGGAGCTAACTTTTTTTTATATGTATTTTTTTAAGTTTCATATGTATTAATTTTAATTTTAAAGTATTTTTTTATATACAGACAGGATGCTTGGAAAAACGATCTTTATAAAAGTCTAATTGAAGTTTTTATAAATTATTCTAAATTCTTTTCACACGTGACATTATTATCCGTATCATTCAATATGAATATAATTAGAAAGGAAAAACATACCGTCACCATCGGCGTCAATATCTGTCTTTTGCGTCTGTTTGGAATTCTTCGTCATATTAATTAAAGGCAAAGCGATGACGAGCATTCCCGTGCCAGACCAAACGTACTTCATGAGGAACTGTTCCAACATCACATACCAAAGTTTCAGGGCTAGAATGCTTCTGAGGTGTCGGGTCAGGGAGCGGTACGCGGTCTTAAGGTATTTGTGCTCAGCCTGGTGTCCGTTGTAAAACGCTATTTCTTCGGCGTGAGCGGTTATACGCGCGTGAGCCTCTCGCAAGCGGCCTCTTCTTGTAGCCTCCTCTGCTACCAATTGACCAAACTTGGGAGAGGCCAATCGTAACACTTGTCCCGTCAATGCTATCACAGTGCAGGCTAATAATGGTCCTAAAATCAATTCAATTAATTTATTAATTGTTCTATCAATTTTTATAACTATAGGATTTTAAGCTACTCGGTATAAAAAATAAACTATTTTATTTTTTTTATTTGTTAAAAGAAAAAAATTATAATTGTATTTTTTTGCTACCTTAGAAATCTTATAATAAAATAATTTTATTTCATGTTTATTGTAAAGTTTCAGTAGTTATACATTATTATTCAGATCAATTAGATATATTAATTTCATAAATGATAAATTGATTGAATTTGACCGCAAATTCATTTCGATTATTTATTAACTATTCCGTTTGTATTATCAAACTAAATCAAATAGTCCACCAGTAATGTGTCGTAAATATCAAAAAAGAATTTATCGACAATTGCGACACTGGTTATAAAATCGACGTTAACATATCGAAGTTGTCAACTGCATAAGTGCATTAACTCTACCATAAATTACTGTTTATATCGCGAATATTGGATACTTTTGAAAAAGTTATTAAAATATATGCATGATATTCAAAGGTCGGTTAGTTTAATTTTGCTATCTAGTAAATCACTAAACAATAAGAATATACGTATAAGAAATTCTCTGTGCTCCGTTAACCATAGAGGGGAAGTAAAACTTTTTCCGGATCTTCATGTACTAAACGTGCGCGATGCACATGTGCATATAACTACCCATATATATGTATAGAATGTAGCGTTCGATAAACTCTAAATTGCCATTTTGTTACACCTGAATTTAGCTTTTAGTCGGTTCATTCTCCTATAAGAAGTTTTACTTTGTAAAAATAAAGAAGAAAATATTTGTTTCTGTTAAATTGTTAACAGTAGAACCTGAAAGGTTTATTATTTTTGTTCTTTTATTCTTTTATTGTAAATTAAAAGTAGAACCTGGTACAGTTCTGGCACCCATTCGAGACGAGAAAGAAATGAGGGCGATTCCTACGAGCGCACAGTCGAGTAAGGGCTTAGTTAAACTAGAGTACAGATGCGCTACGGAACTGGCCAGTTCCGACAAGTCATCAGTCAGTCTTTGTTCAGCTCCTCCAAGACGAGTATCTAACGCAGATACCCGGTAATATGTTTGCTGACTTAGGTACATTTTGTACGCATGTTCCACCAATCGTTCCCTGCATAAAAAAGTTATCTCATTAATTCATCTTTTTAGTTATTAATTATTAAAAGTTTATCGTAATGCTTGGCAGGATAAAGTTCAACATTATCAGCAAAGATATCTTTTAACGATCGAAATTTTTATTTATTATAGATTAATAGTATTTACAAAAAGGATTTGTTTTTACTAAAACTCGCTTTTTCATTCAAGTTAAAAGAATTTGCAATGAAGCAAAACTATGTTAATATAAATTTCAAATTGATAAAGTAAAATTGGACTCATTTCTTGAGGTTTATGATTTTGTTTATTCATAGAATAATTTCGTAAAAACGTTCCGTTGACGCAAACAAAGTTTTGTTTTGAGATTTAAAAACATTTTAAATCAAAATAAGGTATAAATAGTAATTAAAATAATATCATAACAGAAACTCGATCGGATGAAAAACAAAATGCTGTTTAATGTTGTTGCACAAGTCGATTTATTTATATTCGACTTAAAGGTGAGCTGCATTACATAAAAGTTTCGGATGTACTTTACACACCATCGCGGACGTTTTTTATGAATATGCGCTTGAGACACAGATTTCTTAATAAGATAATTACGTATCTTATTTGTTGCATAGAATATGTTATTATGCGTTACGCTGGACTGAATTTGTGAATAAGCTGACAAATGACGTCTGACTGCATTTCTGTTGAAATTTCAGTTATCCATTGACTTGACGTATAGCTTTTTATTTTGAACAGGCAGTTCCACTTTTTAACTTTTTCCTGTGCCTCTTATAAACAAATTACTTTGCTCTACTTTGACTGTTTAACGAAGAGACATTTATTGTTTTGACAAATATGGCATGACTAATATTTTAAGCATACAAATTGTTAGAACATTAAATATCTTCTTTGTTTTCTTTATGTCAATTAAACTTCAAATTTAAATACGTCATGAAGTACTCAATTTGTTCTTTAAAATCATCCGATCATTACTTCATTATATTTAGAATTTTAAGGAACGATTCCAAAGAAACATCAATAAAATTTACAATTAAATTGTATATTTTCACTAAAAATCAAACTAATTATAAAAGGTATTATTAAAAAAAGGTTCAAACATAAATTTCACTTTCGTTCAGCTGAATTTCTTAAACAAACTAATTAATATGTTCGTCTCCTTGAAAGACAACTTATTTACAACTTTTTGAAGTCGTAAATGTTTCCAAGCTTTCTCACCTGAAGCTAAGTGCCAGTTGTCCTTCGAGGTATCTTATGGCGGAATTAACGAAAGTGGCGGGTAGCGCGATGGCGAACCATCGTCCTAGCATAAGGAAAAATCCACGCACATCGCGCAGGACAATTCTTTTGACGATTTGTCCTTCGAGTGTAGCCACGTATACCGATAGAAATGTACGTGCCAAAAGAGTGATTGTCGCGCAGGTCAATAAACCAGCTTCTCGCGTCCTCCATCCTGGGATCATAATCCTAAGAAGCGAAAGCAGTTGGCGAAGAAAAGCTCGGTCCAATCCCAATGCGGATTTTCGAGCATTTTGGTACACTCCTGGTTGTCCTTTCTGAAGCTGAAAAAAATTAGGAATTTGAGTAAAAAAAATACAAAATATATTTAATGTAATTATATTAGAGATAATTAAGTTTTCGTATGGTCAATTTTAAATGAAGCGTAAAAATATCTAAAGCTGTTATACGATTTTCTTTAGAATCTAGAAATAGTAAAATATAATAGCAGAGTATGATAACAGCAATATTTACAATTTACGGCAATGATAAATTATCTGCAGATAAACTTATGAAACTTTAACATGATACAATATTTTAGAATAATTATTTTTAGATGCTATTATTGTCTGTTATTGTGCTTTATCAAAATATTTGCTACTGACATATGCTACGTATGCAATATATTGATGATTCATTTTTAATATCTTGATACTTCTGTTAAAAAATATAATGTATCACATAAAACTGTGTACCGTATATAAATCTACTGTAGCCACAATATGTTCAATTAATTTTAGACTTTTATTTTCGAACGTGATTACAAGCTAAATATTGCTCTTAGACTTTACATACACATTTACACGAACAGGCCTTAAACTTTGTGGGCCGAGAACCAGTATGTGATAAGTTACATTATCGGATATCTTTTAACTCAAATTAAATTCGTTTGTCTAATTTATAAATTGATAAATTATTCATTACTATAATTAAGAGCTTGCGTACAATCTTACTGTTAGTATTTATAACTTTACTAACTAAGAAATGTCAAGCAAATATTCCCTCTGATACACAATAATTTTTGTTTAACCGAAATCAAACTTGTAAACACGGGGAAGTAAACAAGTACTACGTCATCTTGTCGAAATTGTCTTCCTTGGTACTAAAATTCGAAAGTCAAAGAACGACGACAACAAACTCCTTAAAAATGAAAACAAATGATTAAAAATGAAACAAATTTCAAATAGCTAATACCTTCCCAAAAATCATTACATTAATTTTTTAATGTAGAGAGTTGGTATATAAAGGTTGAATGACTGTGAGAAACATTTGAGCAATGTTATTGGTTAACACAGAAGAAGAAAGACAAGAGGAAGTGATTTCTGCTAAAAAAATACTGATGTTGATATTTTCAAAAATGAGCTATATGGTTCAAATTTCGCTTGCAAGATTATAACAATACTAGCAAAGTGCTGAAGATCTTTTACATCTTCTTTTATGATGTTATATTGTATCTTGGTTAAAGCTATCCTTTTCTATTCTTCATCCGAATGGTGTCCCAGCATTATAAAATTTGCATTAATAAAGTAGAGAAGGTGCAATATCACACGATTATTTTCACGTCGCGCAAATTTTTAATATAGTCACTTCAACTTCAGAGAACTTGTAACGATTTAGATTTTATCTTTAAACTACTTAATAATAATGTTGACTGTGGTGAACTATTAAGTAAAATTATGTGGAAAGTACTGGCCGGAAATCCTAGACAAACGATTGTGACCGCTTGCAAGAACTAAACAGAATTATTAAACGATATTATTGAGAATGTGTTTTTTAGTTAACAACTTTGGAGTCGACTTATTAGATGTTTCAACATTTTCCTTTGTTCGTATTGCACCTGAATAACTGTTATGCGATTTCAACAAAAAAGTTAAGAATTTTTTATTGCTATTTATAAAGTACTCGTGAAATTATTTATTGAATATTTTGCATTTTAGGTGTTTGCCTTGAATGTATATATAATATACTATTGAGAAAGAAAGAATAATAAAAGTTACGAGCGATTTAGACAAGTATCTGTAACTTATATGGACTTAAGATATGAGCAAGTGGACGCGAGAAATTATTACAGAATAATTTCTCTTAATACTCTTGTTTCGTGTTATTATAACTTACAGAGATTTACAATGTATTATAAATTAACTGTAGTGAAGCTTAATGGTAGCCTCCGTGTGACCTCATGCAAATGCATTTTAATAATGCTTTTTTTTTGACCTTAATATCTTTGATCAACATAATTTATAATCGTAAGTACTTTTTGAAATTCTGTCGTTGCTTCAATAATTAATGCAATTTTCCACCTTCGTATTTGTTGCATTATGTTTTTGCTCTTGACAGCTTTTTTCTTGAACTTTTGATTTCAGAGAGTGTAATCAATGCAAACTTTTTTGTCTTTCCAATCGTAACCCATAGTTTTTCAATCGACTGCGGTATAATACGGGTTTTTTTACGTTAATATTTTCATTTGTCATTATTATTATTTCAATTATCTGATTAATGATAATGTTTACCCAATGTTTCCTTTTCAATAATTATTCTCACAAAATATTCGTAAAAAATTGATCTTTGTTCTTTTAAAAGTGCCATTATAATGATTGTATTGATTTTCTATATAAAATGATTAGTCACAGCGTACAAAGTATCCGGTACTCAAGTCGCTTTGTAAGCTAATCCGATAGAATTTTACTGTTTTTAATCTCATTTTATCAGCTAAAAACTGAGATACGAAAATGGACTTATAAGACGGATAACGTTATCTTAAATACATACTGAGAGAAATTTGCTTAGCACACCCAACTAAGAACTGTAACTTATTGTTAAATAAATAAGTTGAAATAAATAAATTTATAGTCGGTCCAATCAAAAACTATAGTTGCGAAAACTTATTCAATTGCAACTTACTTCTTTAGTTGGTTTTTTGACAAATCGTGTAATTTAGTTCGACCAATTAATATCTCTTGTGATCAAATAAACGATTACTTTCATGAATTAAATTAAGCAACAAAAGTATTTATTTAATGGCTCGATATATGTTGTAAGAAAAATATATACATTGTCATTTGAAAGTACTGAATGTTCTGGTTAAATTATGACAATTTAACATTCAGAACTGCTCTATATTCATAAGGTAAATTGATATAACTTCTCTTATTTATTAATTGGTCTGTACTAAATCTGTAGAAAAAACAAACTAAAGTATTTTTAGTTGGATGCACTATATTTTTTTCTGAGTGCAGTATTGTTATATTTAGTTTCACCTTACTCGAACATTTTGATTTAATAAATTTAATTATCAAAATTTATTAATAAATTGAATAATTACATTATTGCTCGTTTCAGTGGGAACCATTAATCTTTGTAATTGTCATTAAAACATGCATTAAGTAAATACAGTATTTTAACACTTTCACATAACAGATGAAAATCATTCGTTAAGTCAGAGCGAATTAATTTCCAATCGATTACGAAACGAACGATAAGATTTGACATTGACTTAATGAAATAGTTTAAACGGTGCAAATAATGATTCCACGTCAAATAAATCTCTCCGTGCGTTTGCTTCATCAGCACGTTGAGGCGTGCTCATGATTCAAAAATGATTTCCTCGTTCCACAACATTTCTACGGGATCATTGACCGTGAGTTTAATATCAGCAGCGAGCGCGTAACTTTCGTTTTCTTTGTTTTTGCATTCGGCCGTAAAACGTGGATTTTACTCCAGGCCAATAGACACACAATGTCCCAATAAAAAAAAAAACGTCATTATTGTTGCTCTCGAAATGTAACTCGCTTGGCTCTGAAATTTCTTTTCTCCTGCTTTTTACGTGTGCATTTACGTAAAATTACTATCATTTGTAACAGTAATGACATAAAGCACTCGCATGTGGATTATGTATGTGTAACAATGAGAGAAAAGAAGTTTTAAAAATTGTTACATTTCATTTTACTGCAAACCTTTGTTATGCAAATGATCTTATTTGCCTTGGTTCAGTTTAATTTCGTATTGCAGGTTTGAGCCTCCAATTTGTTAACACTGTAATTGAGAACAATAATAATAGCAAATAAGTAAAGAATAATAACTGTAAGAGAATATAAATATAAAATTTATAATAAATTACAGTTAAAATGTGTTTTAAGTACTAAATAAAAGAAATTGTTAACATACTTTTTTTAATGAAAATATACTTGCAAATAAAATTTTTTAATACTTTTACCATAGTAAAAATCTGCTATCATTTTATATTAAACTATTTTAAAGGGATGGTTTGGAGAAATGTGTGATATTTTTTTGTCGCTATGAAGTGTAGTAATTTCTATGCTAATGTTTTTTCTGCGAATGCAGAACAGGAGAGTATTACACGTAATGAAAAGTGTCAGCTATCGATCGACGACGCGTACAATATGCGCTACATTAAAGTAGTGCAGTTATTCGATGTGAATAGGAAAAAGAAGTCATGTGTTGTAGTTGGATGTATGTATGTGTTCCGACTGCAATGCGTATGTGAGACAGTCCGCAATGATTATTATTTAACGATCGAGTATCGGTTGCCAAGATCGAGGTTACGTAGCGCGGGGATTCGCGTTTCCTTGCGTGGTTGGTGGTCTTTGAAGTTTTTTCAATAATTCGAGATAGTGTGCCGAACGTTTAGAAAGAATGATAAAGCCCGTGATTAAACCGTTTGCGCAAAACATGGTTTGCATGTTCGATAATTAAGTAATAAAAAATTGAATTCATAATTTAACTTTTGTTAATGTTTTACTTCGGTTAAATAGATGATAATAATGAAACTTCTTTCCACGAAAGATATTATAAAAAATTGGCAAGCATTATAATTAAATGTAAATTTTTTGTATAATAAATTTAAGAAAATATAACTTAAGAAATTTCGTGTTTAACAATTGTGTTTTAACGGAAAAATTTTATTATGAATTGATGTCACTCTTTTAACGTAAGGACATTTAACTCAATTACACATGTGATTTATGCTCCCTAACAGAAAAATACTCTTTCTGTTACAATATTTAGTTTCTATCTATTATTAACTTCAAGCAGATTCTACATATTATTAAGTAATTACTTTTCTAGATAAGAATAAAAAAAATTATAAATCAGTCTAAGAAGGAAATAATGAAAACTTAAATAAACTCAAACGAGAAATAAGGCTTTAATAATGGACGTGGATTTTAATTGGCCTCTTACATTATTCCATTCTCCTTTTCCCACTCGCAAATTTGTCTGCAATCCAGGCCTATTATTTTGAAATAAATTTACCCAAACAATTTCCATTATTATCTTAATGTCAATTGTTAATATAAGTTGCATTTACGTTTATGTATTTTATGATTTCATCGTTGCATGAATAAGTATTAATCATAACACATCGTGCGATCTATTGTTCCATAATACATTTTCTTTCTTTCATTATTTCGTTTGAAAATGTATACACGGAGAGAAAAGATTAATAAAAATTACTGACATTGTTGGTAAACTGGTCATATACTTGTAAGAATTGAAAAATTACTATCCTAAGTTAGTAAAACATTTCAGCTTTCTAAGAATCATTTTCAACAAATTGATACGTTTTACTAACTTAAGATAGTAATTTTTCAAGTTTTGCCAATATATAACCAGTTTACTAAGAATGTTAGTAAATTTTATTAATATTTTCTCTCCGTGTAGCAGTTATATTTAGCTTAATTTTGACAATTGTATAATTGCAATAAAAGGTTAAATTATAAACGAAACTTATTTAAAATTATCATTATAATATTAATGAAATATAACAATTACTATTAAATAACTATAACTGTTTCTTATATAAAATTAAATTTGTTTACATCAAATTAAATATTTAACAAGAATAATATTTTGACAACTTTATCATGTTTATTTGTATAATTTAGTGGAATATTACTTAATTTCGCATTATATTATTTAATTATCCATTTACTTTAATCCGCAAATTACGATTTATTGGCCCACATTAAACACGTGTACTTTTTTTTCAAATAAATATTTCTTTGTTAAAAAGATTGCGGTAACTTTTTAATCGTGGAATTTTTTAAATCTTTATTTTGAGAACAAGCATTACTAAAGTCATTAAAGGTGCATCGCATAAAATCTGGAAATTATTATTTAACTATTATTTATGCATGCAAAATGAATGTTTTATGTCCAACATGGAAATTTGCTTTTCGTCACAAGAATTAAAAATCGCAACTGACTTATAGAATACCACAGAATTCATATATAAAGAGTAAACTGATCTTGAATACTGATACGTTAAATGAGAACTTAAATAATATGATTTAAGATATATTAATATACGATTTCATACACTGAGAAAAAAAATATGTTAAATTTTCGTATATAATTAGGAAACTGAAACTATATGTAGCGTATAAGAAATCTTCAAATTAAATATATGAAAACTTAGCACATATATTACACTACTTTTTATAATCATGTTTCTTTTTCGCATACTTAACGCTAAGCTTTCATACATTTTATTTGAAATTTTCTTATACTTTCCGTATAGTCTCAGTTTCCTAACTATATACGAAAAATGAATATATTCTTTTTCTCAGTGTATGTATACATTAATACGATACTTTTTTCTATGACACTAACTACAATTTGATATCATTCAAAATTTGAATTGTATATCCACAATTAGTTAAATTTACTTCTTTTAATTTAGTGCAGCTGGCCAGGGTAGCTGGACCCCGGAATTACCTTTTAAAAAAAGTAACTTTCCCGGGCGGTACAAAAATTATCTTTGCGGTACATAAATTGATGAACTGGGGGTCTAGCTACCCTAAGGTTTTATCCGACGAAGGTACTTGACCTTTGTTTTGCAATGGAGACACTAAAAAGGGGAGAAAAACACTTGCTATTTTTTTGCATAGTTTTGGAATATGTTATTGAAGTGAAACCTATTTGATTAGTTCTCAGTATTCACAATTACTTAATGTTAAAATAATATTAAATTAAAAGCGAAGTTCTTAATTTCGATTATCCAGCAAGTATAAACAATTTTTTTACATTCTGTTTAATTCAAAATAGTATTGAAACAAATTAATGACATTAAATTTTTATTAATTTGGACAAAGAGTAATCGCTTGTGATAAATAATTACCTCTATTAAATAGATGTTAATTTTGTACATTGTATATGAAATATTTTTGTTCCAGTTTTAATTGAGAAATAATAATGAAAATAAATTTGTCAGTGTGTACTATTAATATTTCTAATCTATCTATTAGTTTATTATTTTGGCAGCTAAGTTCGTATGTAATCAGAGGAATGTTATTTCTGAAGAAGATAAATTGAACAAGTGACATTTTAATATGCTTGAATTCGATTTGTGATTGGAAAGTTGCATTAATTTTCGTACTCATATACAAACTTAAGTTTTCGAAAATATTTATTTTTTTTATTCACTTTCTATTAGAATAGCCTGTAATTCGTTGAATTTTTATTAAATTAAGGGTCAGATGTACTCGCGAAGCAAATTATATCTCATAGGGAGTGGAAGCATATAGAGTGATTTACTATGTACAAGGTTAGAATAACGTTTACTTTTACACGATGGCCAATAAACGTTATTCTAACATTAATATATGTAACGCTTTCTGTACTTCTGGTTCCTAGTGGGATCGTAACATTTGCAAATATAAAATGTACAATATTATTTGGTATATTGCAATTATACCAAATTAAGTACATATAGAATTAATTATAAATGTTCTTAGAAATAATTATACTATTTAAAGAGTAATTAAAATAAACTATAATAAATTAAAAAATATACATTTACTTTTAATCATAGCAAAGATTGTTAATTTTTCAGACTCTCTTCAATTTCATCAGAAACGTAATAAAGAGAGAAATTAAAGAAACATGATAAATGTGACTGAATTCAATCACAAAATTACATTTTTATTCTTTTGAAAGCAATATCTTTCAGTTTTTTTTATTTTAAATTAATTTGTCTTATCATATAGAAATTTCACTTCATGACAAGAACTCAATAACTTGTTTTTAAAAACGTATTCGAGGCATGTTAAATAATGTTATAATTGTTCAATCTGATGTAATCTGTTTCTGGCTACTAGATAACACGGATTCAACAGTTGATGATACGAAGTACTACACTGAGAGAAATATATGAGTATATTTTACTAAGTGTTTTCGTAAAGTTGTGATATATTATCTTTCTTTTAAATAAATACTAATATTATTTAAAAGA